>PVIY010047875.1:0-17611 GCA_004026745.1 Myrmecophaga tridactyla | reverse complement strand
AAATGCTAGTGATAAATGAAAGCAAGGGGTAAGGGGTATGGTATGTATAATCTTTTTTTCTCTATTATTGTTTTATTCCTTTTTCTGATGTCTTTTTATTTCTTTTTCTAAATCGATGCAAATGTTCTAAGAAATGATGAATATGCAACTATGTGATAATATTAAGAATTACTGATTGTATATGTAGAATGGAATGATACATTAATGTTCTTTTGTTAAGTTTTTTAATTAATAAAAAAGTTTATTAAAAAAAAAAAAAGAATGATCTGGGTCTCAGCAACTCACTTTATTTGATAAACTGTTAGTTTAAGGAGATATGCCTTTCTCCTCACACACCAGAGTGGGATCAAGGAAACAGCCTTGGGAGTTGGTCAAGTCTAAATTAGAGTCCTGAGTCTCTCATCAATTAACTGTGTGATTCAGAGAAAGTTACTTTAACCCGAGTCTTAATTTTCTTATTTGTAAAACAGAAGTAAAAATCTCCATCTCCCAGAGCTACTGGGAGAATTAGCTAAGTTACATAGGCTCTGTATGTGTCAGCACTTTTCCCTCATCCCACTTCTGCAACCCCTACCCTCCCTGGCTCCATTTCCCCTTCTCTATACATAGATCATCATGGTCATGGAACATGAATGTAAAGAGTGCAGGAGGAGGAGGAGGAGGTTCATACTTCATCTAGTGCCTCGTCTTTGTCCTGGCAGACTGCAAGCAGATAGATGCAGGCTCTGACGACTGATGGTGGGGGCTGCTCGCCCTGCTTACGTAGAGACAGGAGGAAACTTTGCACAGCCACAAATAACTCTGCCTCTGAAACAAACCTGTCAACCAAGGAGAGTTTGAGTGAGAATGGCAGAGAGGCCAGGCTAGTGGCCCATCTGTCCTGCCTTGCCACATTCCCCATAGCCCACTGTCCATAATCAAATGACACCTTGCAAAACTAAGGTGTGGGATAGGTACTAAAAAACCATTATCATGAACACATATCATCTGGTTCTATGCTTTATTTTTTTCAGTGGCCAGAGACTCCAAACTTACAATTGGGAGCTGTCAGAGAGATCAGCACTTTTTAGAGAGAAGGATGCTGCTTCTGGGGTTCAGGAGGCTGTGCTTTAGCAGGCAGCCCATCCCTCTCTTCTTTTATTTCTCATCGGGAGGGGGTCATCTATGCTTGTACATGCAAGGGAGATGGGGGTGAGGAGGTTGACTTTTCACTATATACTTTTATACATATTTTAAACGTTTTATTGTGAAATCCAACATATATACAAAAAATGATAAATTTCAAAGTACAGTGTAACAAATAGATATAGAACAGATTCCAGAGTTTGATATGGGTTACAATTCCAATGTCAGGTATTTCCTTCCAGCTGCTCCAAGACACCGGAGACTAAAAGAAATATTGATATGATGATTCAGCAGTCATATTCATTGGTTAAATCTATCTTCTCTGTTATGACTCCTTCTCCTTTGAGCTTTCTCCCAATCTTTAGGGGTATTTAGATTATACCCACTCTAACTTTTTCACGTTGGAAAGAGCTGTCGATAATATGGGATGGGGGATGGAACTGATTGATTGAACTAACATCTAAGATGTCGAAGATATATTGTCAATTTAGAATGCAATCCTCTGGAGAGGCTGGCCCCTCTGGGTTTCAGGATTTAACTGGCCTAGGAACGTGTCTGGAGGTTGTAGGTTTCCGGAAAGTAATCATAGTGCTTGGAAGTTTTGTAGAATCTTAGATAGAGCCCTATGTGTTCTTTAGGGTTGGCAGGAATGATTTTGATAGGGATTTGGCAAACCATGGTAAATAGCAATATCTAGCTGAAGCGTGCATAAAAGTAGCCTCCAGAATAGCCTCTCAACTTCATTTGAACTTTTATACTTTTTAAAGTTTGCATTCTGAGCATGTCTTACTTATCAGGTTAAGTACCTAAAAAAACCAAACACTTTAAAATGAATAATACTAAATGCTATGTATCCTGGACTGCGTCCTAGAACATAAAATGAAAGGAGGGGGAAAAATGGTGAGACCCAAATAAAACCTAGAGTTTAGGGAATAGTAGTATATCAATGTTGGTTTCTTAGTTTCAATAAATGTATCATAGTTATGTTAACATTAGGGAAAAATGAGTGAGGGGTGAATGGGAACTCTATGTAATTTTTCTGTAAATCTAAAATTATTCTAAAATTAAAAGCTAATAAAAATAAAATAGTAGTGATAGTATAGAATATTATACAGCCGTCAAGAAATAAGGCAGATCCATTAATACATGTACTATCATGGATAGATGTCCAAGATATATTGTCAGGTTAGAACGCAAGTTGAAGACCTTATATACTCTCCCATTGGGTACATTTTTAAAAAAAGAAGTACATAAACGTTTATATATGGCACAGACAAGTTCATGTAGTACATCTAACAATAGTTAGCCCTGGCAGGTGTATGTAGTGGTATGTTTACCTTTATGCCAACCATCTTGCTCTAACTTTTATAATAAGCATGCTTCTAAAAATAAGGAAAAAAGTTTTTAAAAATTACAAGGTCATCTTTTGTTGCTCAGATGTAGCCTCACTCTCTCTAAATGAAATCATTGCCCTCTCCACTATGTGGGACATGACATCCAGGGGTGAAAGTCTCCCTGGTGACATGAGAGATGACTCCCAGGGATGAATCCAGCCCTGGCACTGTGGGATCAACAATTCCATCCTGACCAAATGGGGGAAAAGAAGTTTAATAAAGTATCAGTGGCAGAGAGAGTTCAAGTAGAGATGAGAGGTTACTCTGTAGGTTACTCTTTCGCAAGTTTCAGTTAGACACTGCTATCTATCATGACCTGTCAAACCCCAACCAGGACCATTCCAGCCAATCCTAAAGAACACCTAGGGCAATATAGAAGATTCCTCAAGGGTTCCATGCACTAGGGTAACTTTTCAGGAACTACAACCTCCAGATGGGTCCCTGCAACAGACAAGTCCTGAAACCTAGAGAGCCCAGCCTCTCCAGAACATCAGATAGTTTCATCTCCCAATCCCTTATTAGTGACAGACCCTTGCAACATGAAAAAGTTAGAATGGCCATAGCTCAAATACCACTAAAGAGAGGGAAAGAAAGATCAAAGGTGATGGTGGAGTTATGCATAGAAGATAGGATTTAACAAATGAATATGATTGCTGAATCATTAAATTGACATCTCTTTTATGAGTAAAAACCTAAAATTGTGGAATTGTAACCCATGTCAAACTCTGAAATCTGTTCTACAACTAATTGTGGTTCTGTGCTTTGAAATGTATTGCTTTTTTGTATATATGTTATTTTTCACAAAAAAGAAAGGAAAAAAAGTCGATTTTCGTGATAAAAAAATATTTAAGCATTCTAGCCTCCTATATTCTGCAGCAGCTAGTAGGAAAAATCTGAGAGGATCGTATCACTGCCCATAACAAACTCTGGGATGTGTCCTATAACTACTTGTTGAAGACTATGTTGGAAACTATTGCTTTTTTATTTCTTTGCTTTGTATATATGTTATACTATACAATTAAAAAGTTAAAAAAATTACACAGGTCAACTGATTTTTTTTTTTTTTTTTTTTTTTTGGCATGGGCAGGTACCAGGAAGCAAACCCGGGTCTCCAGCACTGCAGGTGAGAACTCTGCTACTGAGCCACCGTGGTCTGCCTTCAACTGAATTTTGACAAAGGTACCAAGACAATCCAATGGGAAAAAAAATCTTTTCCACAAATTATGCTGAAACAATTGGACATACACATGCAAAAGAATGAAGTAAGCCCCTACCTCATCACTCATATAAAAATTACCTTAAAATGGGTCATAAGGGTAGGCCACGGTGGCTCAGCAGGCAGGAATGCTTGTCTGCGATGCCAGAGGACCCAGGTTCAATTCCCGGTGCCTGCCCATGTTAAAAAAAAAAAAAAAAAGGGTCATAAACCCAAATATAAGACTGAAAAAACTGTTTAAAAAAAGCTGTAGAAGAAAATATAATAAGTCTTCATAATCTTGGGTTAGAAAATGGTTTCTTAGATACAAAACCAGAAGCATAGTAAAAAAAAAAAATAGATAAACTAGACTTCATCAAAAATCAAAACTTTTGGGTGGCTGCCATGGCTCAGCAGGCAGAGCTCCGACCTGCCATGCTGGAGGTCTGGAGTTCGATCCCTGGTGCCTCCTGCCCATATGCAAATTAAAAAGAAAAAAAAAAATCAAAACTTTTGTGCTGCAAAGGACATCATCAAGAAAATGAAAAACAACCCATAGAATGATAAAAAAAAAAAAGTGTGGAAATCATATATCTGAAAGAGGAATTAGATGTGGCGCAAAAAAAGAATTTTTTAAAAATTCTTGTTAATAAAATCTATCAACATACAACATGAACATTCTTAACATATGAACATTCCATACTTGGTGTGCAATCAATGGCTCACAATATCATCACATAGTTGTATATTCATCACCGTGATAATTTCTCAGAACATACACATCACTCCAGAAAAAGAAATAAAAAGAACAAAGAATAAACTCATACATACCATACTGCTTACCCCTCCCTCTTATTGACCACTAGTATTTTCCCTCTATCCAATTTATTTTTACATTTGTTCCCCCGATTATGTATTTATTTTTAATCCATATTTTTTACTCATCTGTCCATACTATAGATAAAAGGATCAGAAGAAGGTTTTCATAATCACATAGTCACTTGTGAAAGCTATATCATTATACAATCATCTTAAAGAAACATGGTTACTGAAACACAGCTCTACAGTTTCAGGCAGTTCCCTCTAGCCTCTCTAATACACCTTAAACTAAAAAGAGGTTATATATATAATGCGCAAGAATAACCTTCAGAAAAAAAGAATTCTTATAACTCAAAAATAAAAAGACAACCTAATTAAAAAATGAGCAAAGGATCAGAATGAACATTTCTCCAAAGAAGATATACAAATAGATAATAAGCATATTAAAAGATGCTGAACATCATTAGTCATCAGGGAAATGAAAACAGGTAACAAGTGTTGGCCAGTATGTGGAGAAATTGGAACCCTCAAACATTGCTGGTGAGAACGTAAAATGGCATATCTACTTTGGAAAACAGTTTGGCAGGTCCTCAAAGAGTAAAATGTAGAGTTTTACCATATGACTCAGCAACTCTATTTCACAGTCTGACAGGCTAGACTAAGCCTACCACCTTCACTTTAGATGTTAAGCCTCCACCTTCTCTGCAACTTCAATCCCTTGTCTTTTGTGACACTGTACCTCACTTGGCTCTACCTTTCCAACTGCTATTTCTCAGGTTCCTCTGAGGATCTTCTACCTCTACAATGTACCCTCTTCTCCATACACACAATTAAGGAACGTTCTTCCCAAAATTCTTTCTAAAGTCTATCCTCATCCTCAATTATATACTACAGCTTTTGTTTGATCTCAGAGTATAGCCCGAAATGCCCAAATCTCTGCCTTCAAGCCAAATCTCTTTCTACCTTCATCTCAAATCTTGCTTCTGAGCTCCAGACCCAAGTGCCAAATAGACATCTTTCCAGCAACCCACCTAAGCTGGAAATTTATTTATTTTTTAGATTTTGAAAATTACTTAAATACCAGGAAGGCATATCAGTTAATTCAAGTTCTTATAAAGGACAGCAACTATTTTAAATATATGAATGTAATTTAAAATTCGAAGGTGTTCAATCAAGTAAAGTTTAAAAAAGGAATCGAGTATTATTCAAAGGTCTCTTAAAAGGTGATATTATTAAACGTGTTAGACTTATAAATGGAATAATTTGTAAGCCAAACTTAAAAGCTTCAGGAAGAATAATATTTTGATTTTGAAATTTTAATTAATCATATATTAATTTTTTAAATCAAAGAAAACCACTGAAGTCTTTTTTTATGGGCAAACTACCACCTTCAAGCATACTAAAGAAATGCAAATTAGCATTCTGGGTTTTGGTCTTTCTCAATAATATATCTACTAATCTAATGTCCCTTCCAAGATATGAGACCCTCTGGTTTCTCTGTGTTCCCAGTAACCAGCAGCAGGCTTGGAGAGGATGCCTCTGTGAGTGTGTACTGAATGGAACTGTGCACCCACCACCAGCCACCAACTCTGAGCACAGACCTGTCTTCATGGATGTAGGCCAAATAGAAGAGGAGCAGGATGCCATACTGCCTCTGGCGAGCAGCTCCCTCTACATACTGTTGATCTGACAGGAAGATAAGGCTTTCAGGGCCCCTGCTGCTTATCTGGGGCAGCCCATGCTGCAGGATCTCAGACACTGCAGAGAGTTCTAAGGAAGGAACAAGTAGAAGAAAGTTACAAAGAGAACAAGGAAGAGCAAGCAATGAGCATGTGAGTACCTACTATATGCAGAGAAAGTATACAGTGCAGGATGGTACATGCAGTGTAGAAGAAAATCAGTCCCCCTTTCCTTTAGGCAGTTTACAGTCTACCAAGACAGATTAAAGTTAACATGGGAAAGCAAGGGAATTATTTCTAAAAAGCTGCATTCGTTCACTCATTCATTTGACAAATGTTCACTGAACAGCTACTCTAGGCCAGGCCTGGAGACCCAGGCCCCATCCTCAGGAGCCGGCAGCTGGTGGGAAAAGACAGATAATGAGACAGACGTTGGCAGGACATGTGATCAGTGCCAACTTCAAAATATGGAGGAAGAAGTGACTCATGCTGCCCAGGGTGGGAAGGGCAAGCTCACGGAGTGAACTGGGGAGAGGGTACAGAGAAAAGGCAGAGAAAAAGGAAAAGAGAATCCTAGGGACAGGAAGCAAGGCATTCAGAGGTCCAGAGGCATGAGAGGATATGTCATGTTGGGGGAGTGGACCTCAACATGACCACCATAAATAGGCGTAGAATGTCAGGAGTTAAAGAGCCGTGTGATGTAGTGTATAGCTAGACCATGAAAAACCGTGAATGCTCTTTAAAGAATTTGGATTTTATCCTAAAGGGCAGAGACTCCTAGATTTTTTTAAAAATAAAATGTCTGTTTCTTAAAAAGCAAGGGAATATTTTTTGGCATTTAAATATTTTTATTGTAAAATATAACATATATACAAAAAACAATAAATTACAAAGTACATTGTAACACGTAATTATAGAACAAATTTCAGAGTTTGGTATAGATTACAGTTCCACAACTTTAGGTTCTTCCTTCTAGCTGCTCTAAGATACTGGAGACTAAAAGAAATATCAATATACTGATTCAGTAGTCATACTCATTTGTTAAATCCTATCTTCTCTGTTAGAACTCCTCCTTCTCCTTTGATCCTTCTCCCAATCTTCAGAGGTATTTGGGCTTTGCCCATTCTAACTTTAAGAAAGGGCATTTTAATACCAAAAGGATATAAAGAATACAATCTCAGAGTACAAAATTTGAATAAAGTCAACTTTATGAAAAATTTACCACACTATCCTTATTTTCCATATTTCACCACAAACCAGAGAAAAGTCTATGACTGTATGACATATCCCTACAGACTGATGTTTGGGAATCACAACTGAAGACGAAGGGAGTTAGAATGTTAAGACTTGATTTTCAGATACAGTGCAGATTGGTCAGATGAGAGACTGAGAGCAGGGAGCCAAGTTAGAGGTCAACTGAAAGGGTACATCATGCCCAGGCAGTGGACCCAATGCCAAATCCAGAGGCAAGCACAGTGTAAAGAGGAAAAAAACCCACAGCAACTTAGCAAAGCTGGGTCAGGTCTCCTAATTCCACATTTAGTGCTTTTTCCCACCAAACCATACTATTATCATCATGATCACTGGGACTAATATCCTTGAGCCTAGCTCATCCAGATGACCTTTGCTCCTGATATATTTAAAAAAAGTGGAGTTTCCTGGTGCCTGCCCATGTAAAAAAAAAAAGAGAGAAAATGGACAGTTGATAACTGCACTTAAGGAGGTTACTTGAGTGGAAATCCTTGTTCTTAGGAAATACACATGGAAGTATTAGGTGTTCCAGGAGCACAATATATACAACCTATTCTCAATTTAGAAATCAGACAGATAGATGGATATGAATGGATGGATGGAAGGGGAGATACACAGATAAACGCAGACAGACAGAATGGTATAGCAAAGGTGGCAAAATGTTAAAATTTGGGGGTCTGGTTATCTGGGTATGGGACATCCTGTCATTCTCTGTGTGAGTTTTGTATTATTTTTGTGATATCCTGTAAGTTTGAAATTATTTCAAAATAGAAAGTTTAAAAAAAACAAGGAAGTGGTCAGAACATAAGTAAGTTCTGCTGCTCTTCCTGGTGCCCTGGGATATGACAAGATCTTAGTATCTATGGGGAGTGTTGGTTTCCTTTTCTTCTAATGAGAGGGAGCTGCCCACTGAAGTGGAGCTGAAACTGGTGAGCACAAGAGGCTCTTGAGATAAAGCTGCCAATGTGATTATAGGGTGTCATACTAGAAGGTATCTTTCCCTTCTGCAGGTCAAACAGCCTTGAATAGTCAGAGAACCAGAAACCACTGAGAGAAAAGTGGCCCATGCAGTAAGATAACTAGGAGCCATTCCATACTGGAAGTAATGGAAATGCCTCTCTGGGCTTTTATCTCTCTTAGCACTGGTATGATAAAGAAAAAAAAGGAAGAGGTTTCAAGAATGTGTGTAGTCAGTCAATGCTCAAGAAATTATTTCTTGAATGAATGAACAAAAAAATGGTACAGGCTGCTCAAGAGACAGAGAGCATTAGTCTCTGGAGGCGAGCAAGTAGAGAGCAAGCAGTTTGGAGTTGCAATATTGCAGACAGATAGTTGTAGGGAAAGAAACAAACTTGACAGCCTTTAGGGCCCTTCCCAACTCTGAGATTCTAAGGTATTAGAAGCTGTGGATTTCATTGTCTTCTGATTCTATTATTTATTTCACCTCTATAGGAATCAGTGTGTAGCTACATCACTTTATGATTCCATGGTTCTTCTCGGCAACTCCAAGCAAAGGAATCTCATTAATGTACTAACGTACTACCCAGACAATCAACAAGGTATTCAGACCCCTAAAAGACCATATTTGTAAGTTACCACCAAAGAACTCACAAATTGTCAAACTGCAGAATCTTACCTTCTTGGCTAAGTGGTCCTGTCTTCTCTGGAGCTGAAAGGAGGTTGAGGCACATGTTGTAGAGGAAACTGGAACACACCTGGTTTAGGGTTGAGTGTCTTAGAGGGTGAAGAGAAGGAGACAACAAGAAAGATGACATTGATTCAGTGTTATTCTGCCATGTGCCCAGGAACCACTGCTTTGTGCCAGAGCCCAGTGAAATTCTAACCACCATATGGAGCTCCTTCCCTATTGCCATAGTAGAGCAGGTCCCAAGATGGCTGTGAACAGTAAACATAGGACCTGCTTCCCACAGCTATAACTGAGGCACTTGGCCTATTAAGGTACTCCCTAAAAATGTACTGAAAAAATAAATCAAGGAGGGCTGCTAAACTCCATTTAATAAAACAAAAAAGTGTCCCTGGGCAGGGAAAGGGCCATAAGAGTCTAGAAAGAAGGAAGATGTTGAAACCAAGATGAGTAGATAAAGAGTAGTACAAACATCCAAAATTTTTACTTTGAACCTGCCAATCCAGATGGTTCCCTACATTTTCTCCTGAAAGTTGGGTATTCTATTCAGAGGTAGTGAAAGAGACCTAGACACTACACCATAGTTTTCTTGTGGGCTCAGGGCAGTAACAAATGGAATCCGCCTATTAAATGCAGAGACAGGAGGCAAATTATAAATGGGACAGTAGAGAAGGCTGCTCTAGAAAACTAACAGGCCAGAGCAAGTGTTTCTCCTCAGAAATTGCTGGGCTGGCAGCAACTAGAACATGTCTCTCTTGATGGATTCTGCACCTTGGGAGCTGCTATTAAGAGACAAACGAAAGACAGCCTGGTACAAGGATGGAAGAATGGAACAAGCACTTGAGTAGGAAGCAAGAAAGCTGTGTGTAATCTTATTCTGCTGCTGATTGCACAGCCTTGGGTCTGTTCCTTTCCCTCTGGGGATCTCATTTTCCCCATTTGTAAAATGAGGGGTTAGACAAATGATCTCTAAGTGCCCCTCACATGTGATGTGACAGAGTGTCCACCCAAGTGTCACATGAATGAGAGCCTAACAAGGACAGATTAAAAACCTCCAGCAGGAAGCTGGGCTTGCCCCATCAAATGTTGATACTATGTCAGTCTTTTCACAGTCCTAGGGCTAAAATACTCCAGTCAGAAATTTCCATTTGTCCATTCAAGAAGGATGTTGGCCCCTTGGCCACTCAATTTTTCCTGGGACCAAACATACCTCAGGCCACTGCAGAATCTGGCCTTCAGCTCCAGGGTGAGTTGTATAAAGGATGAGGCGGCTTAGGAGAAATGAGAAGAAGTAAAAAAACAGTTTAAACCAGAGCTGTTACAAAGATTCCCAAGCTCGGGTGGTACTAAAGGGTTTTGGAGACATGTAGCCCTACGTTCAAATTTTGTTCCACCATTATCTAGTACTGTGACTCTGGAAAAGTTATTTAACTGCTTTGAGGCTCAACTTTGGCATCTGTAAAATGGATGCAACGACAGCTACCTCACAGGTTGTTGTAAAGCTAAGAGAGACATATATGTAGAACATCTAAAAAGTACTTGGCTCAGATTTGGATACAGAATAAATTTTCATCTTCTTCCTTTCTGAATTAGCTTCCACAATAGTCTAGGTATATTTGACAAGGACCTAGGAAGGATACATCTACTTCTTTTTATTCCGTCTTACACCTTTGTAGTAAATAGTTCAGTTTCAGATTCAGAAATAATAGAAGATGGTCCCTACTTTATCCCCATCTCTGAACTGCCCATGGGGAAGGACTATTTCTCAGATTTGCATTCAGTAATAGCTTCGACATTAGCTGGTGACTTTAGCCTGAGCCCCTGCACTGCCTAGCTCCTTCTAGTCCCCCAAAGGCAGCCCACCAACAGACATCTGTCTTGCGTACGCTTGCCCCCTGTAAAAGCATGATTCTAGGCAAGGAGGACCTCAGAAGCTCCCTCTTCACCAGCTCCAGGGTTAGTAATAATCTGTACTCTATGCTAAGAGCCAAAGCACCTGCCAAGGAATTAATCCCTCAGAGTTTCATAGAAATTCTGGACTTATGGACTCCCCAGGGAGGGTTCCCAGCTTGCGTCCTAGAAGGGTCCCTTCTTGTCCCAGTCTTGCAGGGACCCAAAGTCTCACAGCCTCCCCTACTCCAGGCCTTTGCCCCCAATTGACTGGCAGTGTCAGGTTTCCTCTTCTTTCTTGCAGGTTGGGCTCCTAATCTTGCTCTTCCTGGCTTCAAGCTGCATAAATCTCCCTGTTCACAGGCTTTTTCTACATCCCTGTTCCCCACCACAAGCCCCCCAGAGAGCTACATTTTGGAAGCTCTATTCATCTAGTACCCTAAGACTGGATCCTCTTGGATTCTGAAATATGGTAGGCAGGAAAAGTGGATGGAATAAAGGTAAGAAGCACATGTAAATTGTCACAATGAGGGGTGGTGGTAGATCCTATTTAATTCTCATTATCATCACCACTTTCCAGATAAGGACATTGGAGATAAGAAAAATTAAATTGCCCAACGTAAAAAGATGGTTTAAGAATTCCAGACCACATCTGCTAACAACAGAGGTCTTTTCCCCTTCCACACAGTCTGCCATGTTTTCCTAGAAGCTCACACTCACACTTTCTACGTGAATAGCTTTCTATGGGTTACCTGTACTCTCCTCTTTTCCTGGAGAGAACAAAGATCCCTCTAAACTGGGCCAAGGGACTGCTTCAGGATGTCCCAGACCATCTATCAGAAACCCCTCAATATCACAAATAAAATCTCCAGACAACCGCAAAAGGCATGCTCCTCCTTCTCCTGAGCTTTGGATCCTGGCCCCTCTCCTTCCCCAGGACCTTGCTCTGCTAAGGAGGGAGAGGCTCTCCCTCTCTCCTAGTCAGGGTAAGTGTTTCCAATCTAAGGGGTAGAAAAATCTTTCCTAACTCCATTTCTTTCTCCAGCCATATTCCTATTTCTCACCTCCTTCTCACATATCAAAAGAGTGGCCTATAACTCTCTACTGCCTCATCTCACACCCAATTTTCTATCCACTGCAATTAGGTTTCTATCCCAACGCTTCACAGAATCTGCCCTTGCCAAAGTCAACAACAGCTTCCATGATGCCAGGTCCAAAGGACATTTTTTGGTCATTACCTTACTCGAGCTCTGGGATCTATTTGGTCTATTTCCTCCTCCACAAAACCTCTACATTTGGCTTCCCTAATATCAGTTTCTCCTGGTTTTCTTCCTACCCCTCCAACTACTCTTTACCATATCCTTTAGAGATCTCCCCTCCTTCTGACAAGGAATATTGCTCTTTATTTTGTCCTGGCCCCTTTCCTCATTTCATTTCACACATTTATCTTTTAGGAGTCTCACCTTCCTCACCCCCTAAAGGGTCAATCCTACAAGGACAAGGTGTTTTGTTATTCACTGCTATATCCTCAGCCCTAGGACAGTGCCTTGCATATAGCAGGACATTATGAATATCTGATAAATAATTGGCTGGACCCTGAAGACTCTATGTTTATATCTAAAGCTCATATCCTGGGAACACCCTGAACTGTGCAGTCTTAGACAAGTTACTCAACCTCTCTTAGTTTCCATTTGCTCAACAGTAAAATGAAGATAATTATAGTAAACACTTACTAGCATTTTTCTGAGGGTTAAATGAATTGATACATGTGAATCACTTAGAACAGTATCTCTCAAATAGTAAGAACTCAATAAACGTCAGCTATTAGTTATTACCTTTACCTCCTCTCCCCATCTAGTTCTGTCTAGTCCTCTATTCCCACCATAGCCCTAATAGTCTAAATAAGATAAAGGAAAATTTTACCTCAGATTCATGGTCAATTACCCACCTAACATGTCCACTGGGACGTCTCACAGGCATCTCTCACTCAACGTGACCCAACCTGACCACATCCTCTACTGCCACCCCAAAGCAGATTCTCATCCAATGAGCCCCCTCTCAATGAAAACACAATCATCACCTAGTTGGCATCCAAAAACCAAGGTATGATCCCAACTGTTTTTCTCCCTTGTGCCCTACATCCAGTTGCTCCAACTCCCCAACTAAACTACTTTAGTTTCTATTATCAACCTGAGTTACTAAACTTAGAAGTTCTAACTCACAGACTCCACTGCTCCAAGAACAATCTTTCTAAAACATAAATCTAAGCACTCACTATCCTGTTGCAAGACTTTCAAAGCTCTGAGATAAAATCCAAACTCTTTGCATGGTCCTGGGTGACTGAGCCCTGGCTATCTCTCCCTGTGTGCTGTGAGGCAGAAATAAAAGAAAAGACATTAAATCATTATGATAAGAGGAAAACATAGTGCAGATTTTTAAAGCCCCTACAGTGCCAGATTTCCCTAGATTTGAACCCTGGGCACACCCCATACTGTGTGATCTTGGACAAGTTATTTACCTCTTTGAGTTTCCATTTGTACATCAGTAAAATGAAGATAATCACAGTACATACTTGCTAGGGTTTTTCTGAGGGTTAAGTGAATTAATACATGTAAAGCTTAAACTTAGAACAGTATTTCTCACATAATAAGAACTCAATAAATATCAGTTGTTAGTTATTACTCCCTTTTCTTTTCTCCCCCTCTGGTTTTGCCTATTTCTCCTCTCTAGTCCCACCATCAATCTCACTTTCTAAAGAAGATAAGGGAGAAAAACTCCAATTGTGGGGCTGATTTTGCAGCCTAATATACTTACAGGATGAAAACCAGAAAAGTGGGAAAGGCAGATGATTTACAATTGAGAGAGAAAGAATGACTAGTCAGAGAAGAAAACAAATAGGCCCAGGAAGGCATGGAGAAAGTTGAAGGAGTCAAGAGCCACTTGGGTTCAGTTTTGGGAAGGAATTTCAGGACCAAGTTAGACAGCAGCTCTCAAACAGAGTGCCAACACTCTACTAGAAGGCATTTGGAAGTATATGGGAATATTTTTCAATTGTCACGATGACTAGGGGTTCCTTCCGGCATTCAGTGTTCAGATGTCCGGGATGCAAGGTCTGAGGGATAGAAATATGAAAGGAATGAAGAAGGGTATATATTGTGGGCTCTGAACTGGAACCTCCTTGATATTCTCAGAGAAACAACAATAAATTTGAGAACTGCCTTTAATGACTTCTGATAGCTGGATGATATTTCTTCCTACTAAATACTGGGCAAAGAATGGATATAGATTCTAAATGACAAATAAACTTCCCTGCTCACAGTTTGTGCTCTCTCAGTACTCTGAGTAGCCTAAGGTGCCTGCCTCCACACCCAACTACCACACTTCCCACTGCCTACCAAGTTTCTTGGAGAACTTTTCCTTCATGTGTGGAACGATGACAAAGAGGCTGTGTAGAATTGAGATAAAAACTTCCATCAAGGCTGGGTGGGCAGCCTGCTCCAAGTGCCTCTGCAAAAAACCAGGAGGGAGAGCACAGCCTACTAAGACTGAGGCTCTTTGAAGAAGAAAAAGCATGAGCAAAACTAGCATCAAATCTAGCAACAGCAGAATAAACCCTTACATTTGAGGAACACAAGAAAAGCTAGGGAAACTGAAGTCACAAATCTAGATCCAAGACTTGGATCTGTTACTTAAATAATT
Source organism: Myrmecophaga tridactyla (assembly GCA_004026745.1). NCBI lineage: Eukaryota > Metazoa > Chordata > Mammalia > Pilosa > Myrmecophagidae > Myrmecophaga > Myrmecophaga tridactyla. The sequence continues at coordinate 2,914 of PVIY010047875.1, read as the reverse complement.
GTGTAAGATACTTTACCTCCCTGGGCCTCTAGGAGTAAAACAGGAATAAAAAGACCTATCTCCCATAAACAAATGAAGACTGGTATGTAAAAGTGCTTTCTAAGCTATAACACAGAGTGATGCTCATGTTTCTATCAGCATAATAATAGCAATAATAGTAGAGTTTACAAATTGCCTTCATCTTTATTGTTTCATGAGCATGGCCTTGAACATAGCCATTAGGCAGCCTAGTATAGTACAGAGTTCTGGACTGAGCATCAAAACCTGGGTTCTAGTTCAAGCTCTGCACAAAGTTGCCATGTGCCCTTCTCTCTGAGTCTCATTTCCCTCAGCTGTAAATTGCAGGGTCTTCTGAGGCATGGTTCTTATAACTAGTTTTCTTTTGGTTTTTAAATCAAGTTGTTGTGTTTTTTAATTATTAAAGTAATATACACTTATTAAAGAAAAATTACAAAAATACAGAAAGTAGGAATAATATAATAATTCTATGGCCCCACCTCACACTAACAATCAATCTGGGAGGGAAGCAACACGAGTTGCCCAAGCCTTACTGTCAGAGCATGATTCCAGACTGCAGCCTAGTCCCCTTGAATGTCACCTGCAGTACTCACAGACCCTGGTGTGCAGGCTCAATGGCTCCTACAAGAAGACGCTCTCTCCTGGCAGAGCCAAAGGATGACTCCCTGCTGCCACCTACTGTTCCTAGGAGGCATTTAAGAGGTACCCTTCTTTGGCTAACAGGGACTCCTTACAGGACCAAGCAGAAGAGGATTCACCCAAGGACACCCAGAAAGTCAATGGCTCTGGACCCTGCTCCTCTTACGACCTCCATCTTTCCAGGCAGGTCTCTCTTCAAAGTGGACATCCTCATTTTAGAGAACACATACACATCCCTTAGTAAAGCTTGGATTGCAAACACCCACTGCTATTCTTTACTTAGAAAAATCTGTTTGGGTTCAAATCCCAGCACTGCCATGGGCTTACTCTGTAACTCTCAGAATATAACAACCTCTGTGACTTTCAGTTTCTTCATCTATAAATTGGGGGGAATTAGGGTAACCATCTCACAGGATCTTTGGAAGGATTAAATTAGGTAATAATATAAGGCACTTATTGCTCCATATATATTATCTCTTTATTATTTTATTATTCCTGCAATCTATTTTTTCTTAAGTAATAAAAAAATTTGTTTTATAATGGAAAACTATACTTTATTTTAAAACCAAAGAAAAGGTGACACTGCTAAGGTCCTTAGAAGGTCAAATGCATCAGTCGCTGTCCTGCACCTCTCAGCCTGGTTTGCCCTTCTATTTTCTCTTCCCCAAACCTCATGCTGCCAGAGTTCAAGGGAACCCACCATCACCATAGGGATACATAGGGAGTCACAGGCACTGAGAAGAAATTCTGAGAAGGCCCCCAAAGTGTCTTCATTCTTAACGCTGGGAGCTGTGAATGGATTCTGCTGGGCTGAAGGCTCACTCTGGAATTCCAAAGCCAACCTGAGAAATCAAGGCATGAGTATGTCCATTATCACTTAAGCAGCACAGAAGCACCCTCCTAGGGGATGCCTAAGCTGAGGGTCCAGGGAAAGTATGCTCATGATCAGATCTGGGGAAAATTCAAGGGACCCCCAATGAGGAACAGACTTGGTCCTTGATACCCTCTCCAATTTCACACTCCCCATCCCCTCATTCCTCAGCCTTCCTATGTATATTTCCCTAAACACATCAGGCTGTTCACTGCTTCACACCTCTTTGCCTTTGCATGTGCTGCTCTCTCTACCTAGAATGTCTTCCCTGAATTCTTGGTATCCTGAGTTCCACAAATACACACACAAGTTTCTCTTCTCCAAGAGACTGTGACCTCCTTGTGGGCAGCAGCCATTCTTACTTAATATTCCATCTCCCCTGTCTAGCACCAGACCTGGCACACAGTAGACACAATAAACATTTGTTAATTTGAGCTGGCTTAATTCAATAAGCAGGCAGGAACACCTAGTGCTACATTAGTTGGGGGAGGGGTAGAGAACAAAACTGAATGAGATGCAGCTTCACTGCACAGTGGCAAAGACTTCACTAGGAGGGAAACTTCAGAAACTTCCTACCTACTAACTACCTGCTCTGAAACCTCTTCCACCACACCTCCAGCCCCCACTCCACTTTTCTAGCCAAAGCCATCTCACCGTGCAGGCAGAAAATATGAAATCAACTGCTGCTTCTTGTTCCTCATCCTTTGTCTGAATCCCATCCCAGGCTGCTGCCTCAGACCAAAGAGGGCCCCTCACCTGCAGGCATTTCGAAATCCCTCCAGCGTGTTGAGGAGGAACTTTCCCCGTCGAAGAATGACCTTCTCTGAATCTCTACTGGAAGCATGGCCCTGAAGGAAGGAGGAGAGAAAGGAACCTGTTGGTCAAAGACTTAAACTGTCTCCACGTCTGTACTTAGAAGACCACAGACCTCTTCCTCCAACACTCCCATACACTTCACACCTTCCAGGGGATCTATCCGTCTAATAACTCCTTTAAAAAGTGGGGGGGAGGGGGGGGAATCTATAACCACCTGTCTCCCTGTGAACCACAACACTGACTCTTGGTCTTAGAGGTAGAAAGCTCAGTCACAGACTGATGGGGCATTAGCTTGGCTGGCTACTAATGCTAATATTAGCTGCTTCAAAACACAAGTAAACAGAGTCAAGAGGTTATCCTGGAGGTTATTATTATGCATTAAGTAGATATCACCTTGTTGTTCAAGATGTAGCAGAGAGGCTGGAGGGAACTGCCTGAAAATGTAGAGCTGTGTTCCAGTAGCCATGTTTCTTGATGATGATTGAACAATGATATAGCTTTCACAATGAGACTCTGTGAATGTGAAAACCCTGTGTCTGATGCTCCTTTCAGCTACTATATCAACAAAAG
>PVIY010047874.1:0-17626 GCA_004026745.1 Myrmecophaga tridactyla | reverse complement strand
ATGATGACTGAACAATGATATAGCTTTCACAATGATACTCTGCGAATGTGGAAACCTTGTGTCTGATGCTCCTTTCAGCTACTATATCAACAAAAGAGTAGAACATATGGAATAAAAATAAATAATAGGGGGAACAAATGAAAAAATAAATTTAGTTTGAAATGCTAGTGATAAATGAAAGCAAGGGGTAAGGGGTATGTATATTCTTTTTTTCTCTATTATCGTTTTATTTCTTTTTCTGATGTCTTTTTATTTCTTTCTCTAAATCGATGCAAATGTTCTAAGAAATGGTGAATATGCAACTATGTGATAATATTAAGAATTATTGATTGTATATGTAGAATGGAATGATATATTAATGTTCTTTTGTTAAGTTTTTTAATTAATAAAAAAGTTTAAAAAAAAAAAAAAATTCCAACAACCTACACTAAAGATTTGGAAAAGCTAAGTGAAAGAGGCCCCGAATAACTAAAAGCATCCTAAAAAAGAAGAACTAAGTGGGAAAATTAACACTCCCTGACTTTAAAGCCTATTATAAAGCCACAGTGGGCAAAACAGCATGGCCTTGCACAAACAGAGAAGCACTGGACAATGGAATTGAATCAAGAGTGCAGAAACAGACCACCAAATCTGTGGTCAACTGCTTTTTGACAAGGACCCCCAATCCTCTGAACTGGCACAAAATAGTCTTTTGAGTAATTGAGCATGGAAGAACTGGATGTTAATAGCCAAGACAATGAAAAAGGACCCTTATCTTACATTCTAACCAAAAATTAACTCAAAGTGGATCAACTGCCTAAATATAAGAACTAGCACCATAAAGCTTCTAGAAGAAAATGTAGGGAAACATCTTCTAGACCTAGTAATAGGCGGTAGCTTCCGAAACTGCACCCAAAGGCACAAGCCACAAGAGAAAAAACAGATAAAAGGGAATTCCTCAAAATCAAATGCCTCTGCACCTCAAAAGACTTTGTCAAAAAGGCGAAGAGGCCACCAATTCAATGGAAGAAAATATTTGGAAATCACATGTCAGACAAAGGTTTGATTTCCTGCATATACAAAGAAATCATACAACTCAACAACAAAAGAATAAACAACCCAATTATAAAATGGGCTAAAGATATGAATAGGCATTTTCTGAAGAGCAAATACAGATGGCTCAAAAGCACATAAAGAGATGCTCATTTTCACTGGCTATAAGGGAAATGCAGATCACAACTACAATGGAATACCATCTCACACCTATAAGAATGGCTGCTATTAAACAAATAGAAAACTATAAATGTTGGAGAGGATGTGGAGAAATTGGGGCACTTATGCCCGCTGGTGGAATGTATAATGGTGCAGCCACTATGGAAGACTGTTTGGTGGTTCCTTAGGAAACTAAATATCAAGTTGCCCCATGACCCACCAAATGCATTACTTGGTATATACACAGAAGAGCTGAAAGCAACGACAAAAACAGATTTTGCATACTGATGTTCATAGCAGCATTATTCACAACTGCCAAAAGATGAAAACAAACCAACTGCCCATCAACAGACAAGTGAATCAACAAAATGCGGTATATGCGTATGACAGAATATTATGCAGCAGTAAGACAAAATGACATCCTGAAGCACATGACAACATGGATATGCCTTGAGTACATAATGCTGAGCGAAATTAGCCAGACACAACAGGATACTGTATGACTGCAGTTTTATGACCAGCATAAAGGTATAATCAGAAGCTTATAATTCAGAATATAGGGACTTAGACATACATCATAGAAGCTAGAGATGGGTGAACAGTTAGCTAATGAGGTTGAATTCCAATGTAAGGGAACCGATAGGAGCGAAGGTGATTCTCTAGTGGGCCTAGAAATATTACATACTAAAGATGAACGAGATTGAAAGGAGTTGTATAGACCTAAGTGTCTCAATGAGTCACACTAGAAATATGAATGAGTTCTCGCAAGAATTACTTCAAAGATATAATTCTTATACAAAGAATGTTTAAGTCCAGGGTACACGGCAAAAACTGCTATTGCATGCTATGAGCTATGTTCAAAAGTAAACCATCAGCACTATAACAGCAACAGCAGAAATAAATAATGGGGTGAGGGACAAGAATTAAGAGGAGGTTTAGGTTTCCTATCTGGCGAGGGTTTGTTTATTGGTTTTCTGTCTCTTGGGAACAGTGAAATTATCCAAAATTGAGAATACTGATGGACTGTGGACTTTGGGCCTTTTACATGATGCTCAATGAATGCAGGTGGCTGAAGGATGCACTGATGAAGAAGTAGAATGGTGAATGATGGTGTATACTTATGAACGAAGGTTGGGCTGCTGCGAAAAGGAACAATGTCGTGAGGCATGCATCGATGTAAATGAACATGTGGGACATCTGGTGAGGTAAAATAAACCAGAAACAAAAAAACAACAATGGTATGGTCACCTTTATAAAATGTTTATAAGAAAACAGGGGCCTAGATTGTAAACTATTAGAGCAGACACATTAAGTCCGGAGTGGTGATTATTATTTATGGAATTTGAGAGGCTGTTTTATATATGCAACGTGATATTTAGAGATATGAACGAAGCCGAACACGTTGGAGTTAAAGTAATTCAGAACATAGGGGTAAGGAAGACGTACAATATCTTAGAACCACAAGTACTCTTTGAGACCAACGGAAGAAAGTTTATTTGATCTGGAACTGAAATTTACTAAAAAGTACATGATCTAATTCAACCTCTCTGTATAGCTCATTTGAACAATTGAAACACAGGAAGCACAGAATAAGAAAGAGGTCTTTTAATCTTGTATAGATTATTGTAATGCCTGGAAACATCCTACAATATATTAAGCAGATAATCAAAAAGTATTGACAAAGTCCCCTGAGGGAGGGGAGAAAGAATATGGAACTATTAAACCTTACCGTCAGGGAATCCCGATACTGTGCCAAACTTTAAGGGATATCCAAAGCAACAGGCCATGCCCTCAATCAAGAGGCTTACTCTTGTGAAGCTTATGTAGGGAGCAGAGAAGCTTAGACTACCCATAGGCATGCCTAAGAGTTACTTCTGGAGGACCTCTGTTGTTGCCTCTGTTGTTGTTCAGATGTGGTCTCGGTCTCTAAGCCCAACTCTTCAAGTGAAATCATTGCCCTCCCCCCTATGTGGGATATGAGATCCAAGGATGAAAGTCTCCCTGGAGACATAGGAGATGATTCCCAGGGATGAATCCAGACTGGCACCATGGAAGCAACAATTCCATCCTGACCAAAAGGGGGGAAAGAAGTGTAATTAATGAAGTATCAGTGGCAGAGAGAGTTCAAATAGAGTCAAGAGGCTACTCTGGAGGTTGCTCTTACATAAGCTTCAGGTAGACCTTTCTACCTATCATAACCTGCCAACCCACAACCAGGACCACTCCAGCCAATCCTAAAGAACATCTAGAGCAATATACAAGATTACACAAGGGTTCCATGAGCTAGGTTAACTTTCCAGAAACCTACAACCTCCAGATGGGTCCCTGGTCCAGATAAGTCCTTAAAATTAACCCAGCCTCTCCAAAACATCAGATAGTTCCACCTCTCTACCCCATATTAGTGACAGACCCTTCCTATGTCAAAAATTTAGAACTGCCATAACCCAAAGAACCCTAAAGAGAGGTATGAAAAGATCAAAAGTGATGGTAGAATTATGTACAGAAGATAGGACTTAACAAATGAACATGAATGCTGAATCATTAAATTGATATATCATTTAGTTTCCAGTATTTTAGAGCAACTGGAAGTAAAAAACCTAAAATTCTGAAAGTGTAATCCATGTCAAAGTTTGAAATATGTTCTACAACTAATTGTGGTGCTGTGCTGTGAAATTTCTGGCTTTTTGAATATGTTATTTTTCACAAAAAAAAGTCAATTGTGATCATAAAAAAGTATTTAAGCCCTCTAGCCTCCTATATTCTGGAGCAACTAGAAGGAAAAATATGGGAGGATCGTATGATAGCCCATGACAAACTACTCTGGGATCTGTCCTGTAACTAGCTGTTAAAGAGTGCTTTGAAAACTATTGCTTTTTTATTTTTTTGTTTTGTATATATGTTATACTATAAAATAAAAAGTTTAAAAAAATTAAAAATTAAAATAAATTAAAAAAAAGATTTACCCTGGTCTATCATATTCGCCTCCATACATTTCCCATTTTGTGACAGAGATTTAATGAAATCCTATCTGTTGACCTGCAACCAATTTCTTCTTACCCTTCTTAGTTAAAAAAATATGTCCAGAATTTTAACAGAATAAACAATTCTATTCTGCTGTAGCAATTACTATTAAAACAACTCAAATTAATGCTTTATAAAAGGAAACAAATATCTGATTGCTTTCTGCTGGTTTCATTCACATTCACATAGACAAAATGAATGGGTTACAATCTTTGTCCTTGCTGCCTATGTAAATTACATCTAATACAGTGTTTCTCCAACATTAACATGTTTAACAATTACTTGGGGAAATTATTTAAATGTAGAATCCCTAGGTGCACTCTCAGGAATTCTGGGTCAGTAGGTTTGGGGTGGTTTCAAGGAATCTGCACTTTTAATAGGCATCCTGGCTGATTTTGATACCTTGACCATAATTTTCAAAACATCATCCTATGATCCTAGTACAGGCGAAGAGAAACCTGAGATTTAATTGACTTTAGTTTCCCTGATAATAAAACTACATTTTATTACTTAGATTCTAATAGGACTGGCCCAAGCCCTAGAAATTTATTTTAAATGTTTTATAAGCTATTTTTTTAACTGAAACTAAATCAGTTAATCACAATCTTCTCCAGTTTCCTATGAAATATTTCACTTTTTTTTCTTATCCATTTGTCACCTTCTTCAATAATACATCTCTTCATAAATTCAATCTTCATTTTCAGTCCATTTTGATTCCTTATTCATTTCCTCTTCATTCTCGGAAACATTTCTCTTGTTTGTCCTGAACACCACCAATTCAATCTTCTATACTAATTAGCCTATTCACAGCTTTCAGTACAGCTTCTTTTTTTTTTTAACCTTTTTTTAATGTATAGTATAACATATATACAAAGCAACGAAATAAAAAAGCAATAGCTTTCAAAGCACTCTTCAACAAGTGGTTACTGGACAGATCCCAGAGTTTGTCATGGGCTACCATATGATTCTTTCATATTCTTCCTTCTAGCTGCTCCAAAATATAGGAGGCTAGAGGGCTTAAATACTTTTTTATCATCAGAATTGACTCTTTTTCCTTCTTTTTTTGGTGGAAAAATAACAATATATATATATATATATATATATATATATACAAAAAAGCCATAAATTTCAAAGCACAGCACCACAATTAGTTGTAGAACGTATTTCAGACTTTGACATGGATTACAATTTCACAATTTTAGGTTTTTACTTCTAGCTGCTCTAAAATACCAGAGACTAAAAGAGGTGTCAATTTAATGATTCAGGATTCATATTCATTTGTTAAGTCTTATCTTCTATGTATAATTCCACCATCTCCTTTGATCTTTCAGAACCTCTCTTTAAGATTGTTTGGGCTATGGCAATTTTAAATTTTTGATACAGGAAGGGTCTGTCACTAATATGGGGTAGGAAGATGGAACTATCTGACGTTCTAGAGGGGCTGGGCTAGGTTTCAGAACTTATCTGGACCAGGGGCCCATGTGGAGGTTGTAGGTTTATGGAAAGTTTCTCTAGTGCCTGGAATCTTATATATTGCTCTAGGTGTTCTTTAGGATTGGCTGGAATGGTCCTGGTTGTGGGTTGGCAGGTTATGACAGGTAGCAAGGCCTACCTGAAGCTTGCATAAGAGCAACCTCCAGAGTAGCCTCTTGACTCTATTTGAACTCTCTCTGCCACTGATACTTTATTAATTACACTTCTTTTCCCCCTTTTGGTCAGGATGGAATTGTTGATCCCATGGTGCCAGAACCAGATTCATCCCTGGGAATCATCTCCCATGTCTCCAGGGAGACTTTCATACCTGGATGTCATGTCCCACATGGGGGGAGGGCAATGATTTCACTTGAAGAGTTGGGCTCAGAGAGACTAAGGTCACATCTGAACAACAACAGAGGTCCTCCAGAAGTAACTCTTAGGCATGCCTACAGGTAGTCTAAGCTTTTCCGCTACCTACATAAGCTTCACAAGAGTAAGCCTCTTGATTGAGGGCATGGCTTATTGCTTTGGATCTCCCCTAAAGTTTGACACAGTATCGGGATTCCCTGATGGTAAGGCTTAATAGTTCCATATTCTTTCTTCCCTCCCTCAGGGAATGTTCTAGTTTGCTAGCTGCCAGAATGCAATATGCTGGAAATGGAATGGCTTTTAAAAAGAGGAATTTAACAAGTTTCTAATTTACAGTTCTAAGGCCAAGAAAATGTCCCAATTAAAACAAGTCTACAGAAATGTCCAATCAAAGGCATCCATCCAGGGAAAGATACCTTGGTTCAAGGCCAATGAATTTAGGGTTTCTCTCTCAAGTGAGAAGCCACACGGGGGTGAACACAGTTAGGGCTTCTCTCTTATCTGGAAGGGCACATGGTGAACACGGCATCATCTGCTAGCTTTCTCTCCTGGCTTCTGGTTTCCTGAAGCTCCCTGGGAGGGATGTTCCTTCTTCATCTCCAACAGCTGCAGGCTTGTGGGCTCTCTGCTTCGTGGTGATGCAGCATTTTCTGCTCTCTCTGAATCTCCCATTCTCCAAAATGTTTCCTCTTTTATAGGACTCAAGAAACTAATCAAGACCCACGTAACAACAACTCTTGATTAAATCACATCTCCAGGGTGATTATCTAATCGCAGATTCAAACATACAGTATTGAATAGGGATTATTCTGCCTTTACAAAATGGAATTTAGGTTAACATGGCTTTTCTAGGGGACATACATCCTTTCAAACCAGCAGAGGACTCTGCCAATACTTTTTGATTATCTGTTTAATATACTGTAGGATGTTTCCAGGCATTACAATAATCTATACAAGATTAAAGGACCTCTTTCTTATTCTGTGCTTCCTGTGTTTCAACTGTTCAAATGAGCCATACAGAGAGGTTGAATTAGATCATGCACTTTTTAGTAAATTTCAGTTCCAGATCAAATAAACCTTTCTTCCATTGGTCTCAAAAAGTATGTGTGGTTCTAAAATATTGACACATCTTCCTTATCCCTATGTTCTGAATTACTTTAACCCCAACGTGTTCGTCTTCGTTCTTATCTTTAAATATCAGGTTATATATATAAAACAGCCTCTCAAATTCCAGAAATAATAATCACCACTCTGGACTTAATGCGTCTGCTCTAAAAATTTACAATCTAGGCCCCTGTTTTCTTATAAGCATTTTATAAAGGTGACCATACCATTGTTGTTTTGTTTCTGGGCTTATTTTGCCTCACCAAATGTCCCACATGTTCATTCACATCAATGCATGCCTCACGACATTGTTCCTTTTCGCAGCAGCCCAACCTTCATTCATAAGTATATACCATCGTTTGCCATTCTACTTCTCCATCAGAGCATCCTTCAGCCACCTGCATTCATCGGGCATCATGCAGAAGGCCCAATGTCCACATTCCATCATTCTCAATTCTGGATAATTTCAATGTCCCCAAGAGACAGAAAATCAATAAACAAACCCTCGTCAAATAGGAAATCTAAACCTCCTGTTAACTCTTGTTCCTCACCCATTACTTACTTTTGCTGTTGCTGTGATAGTGCTGATGGTTTACTTTTGAACATAGCTCACAGCAGGCAATATCAGTTTCCCCCCTAAGTCCAGAAGCTGGACTTAGTACAGCTTCTATTTTGACTACTGTATTTTGAGAGTAAAAATGGAGTAAGGAATGGAGTTGCATTTTTTTTTTTTTGAGCTTAGTCTGTTTTCTTGATTCTTATTTTAAAAAAGATTTTCTCCCAAAATAAAAATTTTAAAATTCTGAGTTCTATCACAGAGGGGGTGTATCTTTTAAGTCCTTCAAGGACTCCCCTTCTAACAGCAATTTTAAGAAATTGCTTTGTAGAATTGTTTTAAAGGGATGAAGGACATTTGTTTTTTAAAATATATATATATATCTGTGTGATGTGTTTTTTAAAGCTATCAATACATAAGTCCCTTTGGGTTAAGAGAGAAGGAACTAACTCATTTGTTTCTGAACAGCTAACAGTGTGTGGCTTGCATGTATATTTTATTTAACAAATTTCTAATTAATAACATTTAAGCATATACCCAAGAATATTTTTATTGGATAGAGTACCAAACAAAGGATTGCTGAGTCAAATAGTATGGATATGTTCAATTTTATCTTATTTTTCCAAAAATCTTTAGCAATTCACTTTCCTTTAATCTATACATGATTGTTCTTTCCCAGCATCTTTACCAACCCCAAGTGTTTTCTATAATTTTTTGCAAATCTGATGGGCATTTCATTGTGATTTGCATTCTCTGAGCATTATCATGATAGTTTATTGGCTACCTGAATTTGTTCTTCTGTAAAAGCACTGTTAATATTTTATAACCAATTTAGTTGAGCTCTTCATATAGTATAGATATTGACACTTAATATTGACTATCTTAGTTTGCCAGGCTGTCATGACAAATACCACACAATGGGTTAGTTTTAGCAACAGAAATTTATTACTCTCAGTTTTGGAGGTTAGAAGCCCAAAATTAAGGTATTGGCAGAGCCTGCTTTCTCCATGAGTTTGTAGAATTCTGGCAATCCTGTCACACAGCAATCTCTCCCTCTGTGTCTACTCTCTACTTTCCTCTGACTTCTGGTTTCTCCTGACTGCCTCCAAATTTGCTTTCCTTATAATGACTGACTCAGCCTGATTCAATATAGCCTTATATAAATAGGAACTTCGAAGATCCTATTCACCACAAATGAGTCCATATCTTAACAAATAATGACATCCTTAAAGGTTCCATTTATAAATGGGTTCATACCTATAGAAACATGGATTAAGGCTTGAACTTGTATGAAGGGTACATGATTCAATCTCCCAACACTCTAAAAGTGTTACAAGTATTTTCCCCATTCTATTATTTACTCATCTTTTGAATGTGGTTATGTTATTTTTACCATATAGAATTTTATGTTTTATTTAATCAAGTATATCTTTTCCTTGATAAATTATGTTCTCTAACTTGTTATACTGGTTTGAAGCTATTCTGTACCCCAAAAAAGCCATGTCCTTTAATCCTCATTCAATATTGCTGAGTGAGAAATGTGACCCACCCAACTGTGGGTGGTTAACTTTTGATCAGATGGTTTCCATGGAGATGTGTCTCCACCCATTCAAGGTGGGTCGTTTACTGGAGCCCTTTAAAAGGGAACCATTTTGGAAAAAGCTTTAGAGCCACCAGAACCAAAAGAATTAACAGAGCCCTCGCAGTCAGAGACCTTTGGAGATAAAGAAGGAAAATGCCCCTGGGGGAGCATCATGAAACAAGAAGCCGGAAGAGAAAGCTAACAGACATAGCCATGTGCTCTCCCAGTTGAATACTTTATTGGCCTTTTTTGTGTGAAGGTAACCTTTTGTTGGTGCCTCAGTTTGGACATTTTTATGGCCTTAGAACTATAAATTTGCAAGGTAATAAATTCCCCCTTTTAAAAGCCATTCCATTTCTAGTATATTACTTTCCGGCACCTTACTGACTAGAACACTTGTTAAATAAAAATTGGTAAAAAAAATGTCCTCAATCCCTAGGTTACAGTTTCCTAGATTTGTTCTAAAATTATAATCCTTTTTTCACATTTCAATCTTTAATGCCTCTAGAATTAATTAGTATGTATAGTATGCTTTACATCCTGGTAACTAGCTGATAACTACCAGTACCATTTACCCACTGAATTGAAAAATTTTGAGTTTATACTGGGATCTACCTCTTAACTCTCTCACTTCACCAATTCAGATTTTATTATTTTGCTAACACTATAATTTTTTGTTTACAATACCTAATAAAATTTTTTTTAATTGGTAAGGCAAGTTTCTTCTCACTATAATATATATTAATACTCTTCTTAGACATCAATTTTTCCATAAGGACTTTAACCAAGTTCTACAATATTTTTCATAGATTTCTTATCTGCAAATCCTTATATAGATACCATAAACTCTAGTATTGAGACGCTCTTTACTGTATAGTGCAGTGGCTAAATGGATGGATTCTGCAGTGTGGGCTGAAATTCAATCTTCTACTTATTAGCTAAGTCACTTTTGGCAAGTTTCTTAACCTGTTCTATAAAACAATAAGTATGATATCCACGTCCTGGCTTAAGAGAATGAAGTAAGATATGCACATAAGGCATTTAACACAATGCCACACATATAGGAGCAGTTCAATAAATATTAGTTCTAAATTGTGACCCCCACTCAAATTCTCTGTACAATGGAAAAGGGAGAAAATTCCTTATTACTGGAGACTAGCTATTTTGTAAGTAGTTCAAAACATAAGTGAATTGTGACCTTGTTAAACTACTCACAGGCTTTAACGCTTCAAAAGCAAATGCTCTGCACATTTGAAAAATACAGATCTAGAAGAATGTAAATCAGCCTAGACAGCAATAATAGTACTGTTATTCTGCAAGAATAGATTGCAGAAGCAACCAAGCCAAAAACAGAATCTGAGGGAGAAGGAAAGGGAGAAGAATCCAGGGAGATACATGGAGGTGGTAAAGAAGACTCAAAGGAAGAAATATTTTTCATCATAATTCACTGATTAGAATGGTTTATCTTTCAACTAGAAACTGATATGAACATATACTTTTTTATGTTAGTTGCATATCCTTTTTTTATATTTAAATAAATTTAAGGAATATTTTAATAAGAAATGAGGAGAGGTACCCTGAACTATGTCTTTCCAACATTCATACATTCAACAAATATTTACTAACCATTTGCTATGTACTTGACACTCTGCTTGATATTGGGCATACTATGGCAAAAACAACAAGACAAAAGTATTGTTCTTGTACTCATCTAATGAAGGAGCATAGATAATAAATTATCACATAATTAATTTATAATTAAAAGTGGGAAAAGCCATGAAAGAAAGCAATAGGCAGGATGTTCAGAGAGCTCAGTTGGTCAGTAAAGTCCTTTCTGAGGAGGTACCAGCCACTTCTCATTCTTCTCAGTAATCAAGACAAGAGTGGGGAGAAGAACAGGCAGAAGGATCAGCACTTTTGCAATGACCATGAACAGGAAAAAGATCACTTCAGTCAAAGCAATAAAAAATAACAAGTACAGAGGAAAAAACAGCAAGTAAGGAGGAGAATAGCTAAAATGGAAAGAGAGGTAGATGAGAACATGACCAGCAGGGCATGATATTCTATGTGCAATGGAAATCAACTTAAGAGTTTAAGAAAACTGATGCTGGTATTTTAAAAGACCACTCTGTATAGATAATACACTGACTGGGTGAAGGCAAAAGTGGAAAAGGGTAACTAATTAGGAGACTATTCAATAGTTCAAGACAGATGGTATGGTAGAAGGAGATAAGAAATAGATCACAACCTTCCAAACTATCATATAATATCACCACCCAATTTAGACTATAAGGTTTAGCTTACCATGTAAGAGCTGTTCAAGAGAGTAATTTTGTGATACAATCATTTCAAAGTCAGTAAATGTGTATTATATCCGAAAATATTTTTATGGGTCATTTAATCCTGTCCATTAATATCCAGCATATTTTACGATAAAAATTTAAACTTGAAACTGTAAAGCCATGGGAGAAAAAATATTTTGGTCTTTTACCGAATTCAAATCAAAATTTTACACTGCATCTTGTCTATCTTACCTTGCCTTAGTTTGTAAATATGAGAACAAAACTGACCAACTCACAAAACTATCCTCCCTTACTTTATACTTATAACCATAAAAGCCTTTAATGGTATATAAAAACTGAAAAAATAAAAACAAAAGAAAAAAAACACCAGAATTTCCCACATGAAAGCAGCAAATTATAAGAACCTAAAGAAGAGCATTCTCCTGGGTTAGGAATGTACTGCCTGATAGCACAGCTATGCTAGGGACAGATTATTTTATAATTCCTCTACAGTGGACATTCAGTGAACAAATATTTACCGGGTGCTTACTATATATACCATTACTGTCATATAAAGGTTCCTTTCTCCATTAAGCTGAGATTAAAGTGGTGACTGCAATCTCTTTAATAGGGGCAAGAAGCTAGAAGGAGGAACCCCAAAGCTTCCTATATCACTCATCAATATATTCTCTCCTGCGCATCCATTGCAGCAGTGGGAGAACTGGAGGGGCTGGGGGTTGGGGGATAAACCATATTTGGTAGAAATGCGACAAGAAGGAAGAAGACTCCCATGTTCCCATATGCTGTTTATTCCCAGAGACAAGATAGGAGTAATGGAACCGAGTCTCTCAATATATTAGTGATGCCCTCAAAGCCTGACTCTACTTGAGAGCTGACGATATAGCAACAATGTCCAGTGCAAAGTACAGTACTTCTCCTGTTGTTATTCTTTCTAAGTTTTACCCTCCATTATTCAACAAGAATCTTAGGGAACTCCCTTACTCAATCTCCTCATTTATTCTGGTAAGTGGAGCAACACAAATGAGTCTCCAAAGAAGCAAACCAGTATCTATTTCCCACCATAACTGAGACATCATGCTGTACCCATTCATACTTCAAAAATTAGTGACACAGTAACCACAGTAGTAACAACTGGAAACTATCTCCTACCTTATGTGTTATAGGACACATTAATAGCTTTTCTGGTAATGAAATAGCCAAACGAAAGGAAATGACCTAAATATTATGATAACCTCAATAAGATCATTCAAAAAAGCTGGGGGGAAAACATCTTATAAAACCTAATGTGCAGGAAATTGAACTTTTAATTTTTGCTCAACTACCTTCCTATCGTTTTTTAAAAGTTTCAATTAGAAACAGCATTTTATCCAGTAACAAACATAAATCAGAATTACTCATCAGGACAACTGGTAATAAAATCTGTTTCTTCCAGGTCTAATTCCCAGGCAAAGACCAACATGCTGGGTCAATCACTACCGTGTGGCTGTGCTGGCAGTACTCTAAGGAGCAATGACTTCTCCAGTAACTTCTGTTTTTAGGAGAAGAAAGTACACATAAGGAGAGCAGAAAGATTAAAAAAAAAAGCACATGGGGACATTCCTATACTCAGAATGTTCTAAAGAAATGGTTCTTTTAGATTAACCCCTCTATGACCCTGCTGAAAACCAAATCCTTTCCTGAGAAAACTGCACATGTGCACATTCTCATAATATAGCAAACAATTTTAAGAGGAAAAAAAAAAATGCCTTGAAGCTTTTCCATGAATTCCAGGTCTAGAACCCTGTTACAATGTTTCCAAGATAACTCCTAGAACTGCCTTCTGAGCAAAACTGAGCATGGAGTTGTAATAGAAAGGTTTTATGCGCAGGTCAGAGAAAAAAGTACCCAGTGAGAAAATAAAGACACTGAAAGCAAAAATAAGAGCCAAGATTAACAGACATAATCTGAAGCCTATACTATAGAAACTCAGAGTATTTACTCATTCATATGACAAATGCTTGAGGATTATTATGTCCTAGACAGGATACTGAGAGATGTAATAAACTCAGACTTAGCCACCATGGTTCCTATTCTCATGTAGTATACAAGCACCATGGGAAAGACAATCAATCATCCTGATAAATGGATAATTATAAACTGAGATAAGATTCTGGAATAAAGGAAATATGTCTTATGAGAGCCAACAGCAAAAGAACGTAATTTAGAAGGAGAATCACAAAAGGCTTCCCTAATGTAAGGATGAGGTGAAATCTAAGCATTAAGTTACTATGCAGATACAGGAGTGAGAGATAAAGCTAATGCAGGTCTTCCAAACTAAAGGAACTACATAAATAAGCAAAAGCCCTATGGTGGAAGGAGCATGGTGATTATGGAATTGTACTATGAAATTAGGAAAATGTGGGTTTTCTTAATAGTTCTTTCATCTTAGCCTGCTATTTTATCCTCTAATAAAAATAACAGTATATAGAATGTATATGTGTGAAGATTTCTCAATATAAATATTTAAAAAATAATAATAGTATATTCATCATAGGGTGAATGGGAGAATTAAAGAACTTAGTAAAGTGCTGGAGCATAGATAGTGCTCACTAAGTATTAGCAATGATGATGACAAGAGTACTTAGGAGAGCCTGTATTACAGTAAAACCTCTGGGTATGCTAAACCTCTCCGTAAATGTTAGCAGCTCCTGAAAACATCAATTATAAATTTCTATGGCTATGAGTAACTTAAATATTAAGAAGTGCTTATTCTTCATTTTTACTTTTAGTAATGGGCTACAAAGAGCTCAATTTAGATATAGCACAAATACACGTTTTCTCTACCTAAGGACCATGATACACTCTCCTTTGAGGTTTTGTTTTTTTTAACAAACCAACTTACCAAAATTCTCAAATGAAACAGAATTCTTACAGCATAATGTTTTTTGAATAGTATGCTTCTCAAAACTATTTGTTGTGCTTAATTCAAGTTAACAACTATTACATAAATAAAATATTCTAATTGAGCTATTAAAAAAACTGTACTTCACAAAATTTAAGTGTCTTTGAAAATGGGTTTGAATTTAGTCTTCTTAGCAAGCTGAAGAACAATTCAAAAACAAAATTTTTGTTTTTGTTTATATTTTCACTTTGCCTCTAGGCAAAGCATTGTATGGGTCCCTGTAATGGAGAATCCATCTTTTAAGTCTAGTAATATTCAAAGAAACCCACCCCTTTCAGATAAATGCTCTTTCAGATATATTAACTTTGGACATTGAGCACTTTTCTGTAATTACTCAACCTCCTGGCCTGAGATTACTCAACAGGTAAGAATTAAGATGGCACAACAATAATTTGTGCTACAACAATTTAACATTACCTGGAAAACTAGTCTTCATTATATCAATTCCAACTTGTAGCTCAGGTTCAGCAGCAAGCACAGCAAAGTCCCCTTGATGAGAGACGTTAAAGTTGAAATTGGGATAAGGATTCAGTGAGTCCTTTGCAAGAACTGGTTTTCCTTTTGCAGTTCTTTGCAAACGAATGTTATTCCAAGGGATATTCAATTTCTCCGCAACTAATTTTCTTATCATCAGACGACCAGCCTGTTAAGTATATAAAACACTTAGTATATAGTTAAGCCTACTACAGATTTAGATATACTTCCTCTATCACACAAATATATTTCTTGTGGTTTCGAAAATATTAATTTTTAAAAGTTACACCAGTATTAAATGAATAGTGTGTTGCTAAGATTTAAGCAACGCTTAAGAATACAGAAGAAAAGTCAGTCCCTCCTTAGCAATTCCCTCCTCTCAACAAGCAACCAATGTTAACAAGTGAGTAGACATTCTTCCAGTTGTATTTGCATAAGCTTTTGATATATATATATGACATCAAACTATGTGAAGTATTCTGCCATGTACATGCTTTGTATTAGATTATTTAATGTCTATACATATCAGTCTGGCCTGTGCAGTCTTTTAACAGTGTATTTCATGTTATCGAAGTACCATAACTTGTTTGATCATTTCCCTATTATTGAACATTTG
Source organism: Myrmecophaga tridactyla (assembly GCA_004026745.1). NCBI lineage: Eukaryota > Metazoa > Chordata > Mammalia > Pilosa > Myrmecophagidae > Myrmecophaga > Myrmecophaga tridactyla. Next base: position 1,993 of record PVIY010047874.1, on the reverse strand, counting down.
GGCTGGCTCTAGTTTGCTATAAAAAAGAAATTCTGCAGTGAGCAGCTTGTTGTACCTTCATCCTTGTGTATACGTGCCAGTAATTTCTAGATCTTATATATCTATCACTCAGCTTCAACAATTAGCAGGTTATGACCTTTTTTGTTTCATTTATACCCCAGCTTCTCTTCCACTTCCATTATTAAGAACTTACATTATTAGTTTTTAAATTACTAAAAACACACATAATCCATGACAAATAATCCATATGACAAATTGACAAATATGACAAATAATCCATATGACAAATTGTAAATTTGTAAAATATCTTCCAGGCTTTTTTTTTTTTCTTCAATTCTAATACTGACTTTCGAATACGGCAGGGTTTTGAAATGCCTTCATTTCACACTTTCAAGTGTAGAACATATTCACCCACATACCTTCAAGAAACTATCAGCTCATATTTCAAACTGAAAGATGTTCTGAAATACAGTATTTTCAAAAAATCAGTCTCTGTAGTGATCCTAATCACAGGTTGTTTTTAAACTGCACTGTGTACTACAAGTAATTTGTAATCCCGTTTTCGATTTCTTGCTTAGAAACACAAAATTTAAATAAATGATTCTATTTGAAGTTCTGTATCTCAAAGTTATCTGGTCAGGAAGGTATGCTTGTGACAGAATACTTCCTGGGCCTCAGTTTCATTGGTAAAAGGAGGCCGGCCTCAGCCTCTTCCAGCTCTACAGGGTAGAAAGCTAAACTAATTCAGACTGTCAATATCTTCTAGGGCCTACCACGTGAAGGATGCCCTTGAAGTGATGAGATATTTTACAGGCAGACTAGCGACCAAGCAAAGAAAGAAAATACAATTTTATAACATCGAAAAACAAAATATTATTATGGAAAAAAAAAACAATTCTTTCGTAGGTCCTCCCTACACTTAGCTTATGGTTTTAGTATGGCCTCGGTTTTCAAATAACACGGGGGGAGGGGCTCATCTATTCTGCCATCCAGGCCTCGGAGGCGGTTACAAAGACATTACAGACCAGGCCGTGCGCGCTCCGGAGACATGCCAGCGCCGACCAGCCCCAGCCCAGAACAGCCACAAGTGGGCTTGATCGCGGGCGTCGGTGCCAGGGCAGGAGGGTGGGACTCCGCAGTCTGGCCCACCTCCCCAAACATCTGCTTCCTCGGCTCTAAATATCAAAGACCTGAAGTACCATGGCTGCCTTAGCGTCCCGGGCAAAGACGAACTGGCCAATGCGTTCCTTCTCCTCGGGCTGGATCGATCGCACCGCCAGCAGCCATTCAGCTCGGCTCGGCAGCCAAGTGCCGCAAGAAAAGGCCCAGCGCACACCCTCCATTGCTGGCACCAAGCAGAACCGCTTGGCGGGGTAAACCATACACTGGAAAGGAACCTCGCCGCCACCTAGGGCCTGAGATGGCGCGGACGCTAGCGTGACCCCGCCCCCTTCTTCCCGGCGTCTGTGCGAAGGGGGGCGGGGCGCCGCGAACGTCACGCGCACGCTCTCTGCCGGGACAGCCTCCTCTCGGAGAAAGCGGCTGGTGGCGCACTACAAGAGACCAGTCCTCTGCGCTCTGCGGCAACGTGTGACGTCACGTGAGGACGGGGCTTAAGTGGCGAACCAAGGGCGGGACCAAGGCTAACCGCAGGATAGTTACGCCACTCACACATCGAGGAGAGCTGAAGGGACAGTGGTGCAAGCCAATCGCGGTCTGTCCTCTGGAGGCAGGGAGACTGGGGTGGAGAATTCGAAGACGGCAGTTGCAGGTGGGTGAGCTCTGGGGTCTAAGGGAAGGCGTGGGAGAGCACCACTTTAATCCCAGGGGCTAGGATTAGCCTCTGCGACCCACGGAGAACAGGATTCCCTTGGTTTCAGCTGCCCTCGAGTTTGCTGTCCAGAGGGGTTTCCGTGTCTAGAAGGAGACTACGATGTGAATGTTGCCCCCCCTGAGTTGTGTAACGCGGCGGCCCTGAGTTGGCCCCGAGCCC
>PVIY010047873.1:0-17603 GCA_004026745.1 Myrmecophaga tridactyla | reverse complement strand
ATTTATTACTATATACTAGTTTCTGTTTTAATGGATTTATAAATATAACTCATTTAATGATCACCCCAGCCTGATGTATGAGGCGGGAACAAACCCAGGTTTACAGATAAAGAGACTGTAGACAGAGGTTAAATTACCTGCCCAACCTATCTCTCTTTCAGTCAACACGACAAACAAACTCACTGCCCTCCCCATGTCTACGTGGGACATGACTCCCAAGGGTGTAGACCTTTTTGGCAAGGTGGGACAGAAATGCTAGAATGAGCTGAGACTCAGCATCAAAGGATTGAGAAAACCTTCTCGACTAAAAGGGGGAAGAGTGAAGTGAGACAAAATAAAGTGTCAGTGGCTGAGAGATTTCAAACAGTTGAGAGGTTATCCTGGAGGTTATTCTTACATATTATATAGATATCCCCTTTTAAGTTAAAGTGCATTAGGCTAGAGGGAAGTGTCTGAAACTGTAGAGCTGTGTTCCAGTAGCCATGTTTCTTGAAGATGATTGTGCAATGATATAGCTTTTGCAATGAGACTTTGTGATTGTGAAAACCTTGTGTCTGATGCTCCTTTTATCTACAGTATGGATAGAAGAGTTAAACATATGGATTAAAAATAAATAAATAATAGGGGGAACAAATGTTAAAATTAAAAAATGTATATATTGGGTAGATGGAAATACTAGTGGTCAATGAAAGGAAGGGGTAAGGGGTATAGTATGGATGAGTTTTTTCTTTTTTCTTTTTATTTCTTTTGCTGAACTGATGCAAATGTTCTAAAAAATGATCATGGTGATGAATATACAACTATGTGATGATATTGTGAGCCATTGATTATGTACCATGTATGGAATGTTTGTATGTTAAGAAGTGTGTACTTGTATGTTGTTTTATCAATAAAAATTAAAACAAACAAACAAACAAAAAGAAAAGAAAAAAAAGAAATTTTCCTCGTCTTGCAAAAAAAAAGATTATCTGCCCAAGTTTCCGCGACCAGAAGAGGCTGGGTATAAGCTCAGGGCGGCTGCCCAGGGCCAGCTTCATGAATGCGCAACCTGCGCAGTCACATAGGGTCCTGCACTTAGTAGGACCCTGCACTTAGTGGGACCCCATGCTTAGTAGGGCTTTATACTCGGTTTAATGGTCTGTTGTTGCCATCTTGAAGTTCTTATAATTTTTGAGTACTGGGCTTGCAAATTATGTGGCCCGTCCTGTGTCTGGCTCCCAAAACCTTGTACTATTTTGGTTCTGCACCCCACGGAGACAGCTATCAGGGCGACAGAAACATTTTTCTGCAGGTGTTTATGGCATGTTGGCCTCCCTCCTGGTGACTGTGTGGGGCAGGAATGGTGCCTGAATCATCTGGCACAGAGGAGCTTTGTTTATTGAATGAATTGACCAATTCAATTGAGCAAGGTGAAGCAGTGCCATGTGCACCCACTGACGCCAGCAATACGTGCTTCTCGGGAGATCTCCCCTGGGCTGGCCTGGGAGCAAAGCAGACATGTGCCACCTCTGCTTCTCCCCAGATTCGGACCCTTTCAAATTAGCCCCTTGCCCATGGTTTGGCAGCTTGGGGAGGAGGGAGGAGAGAAGGAAATGGAAAGCAAGTCTTCCTACTGAAGGAAACGAAGACTTGTGCTGTGGACCAGGGAGGGCGTGGAGCAGGGAGGTGCCACTGCTGTGCATAAACACTGGAGCTTGCCCTCCGCTTACCTAAACCTCTGGCACTCCCCAAAGGCAGCCTGGCTTCAGAAAGCCTGAGCCAGCTTCCTTGTCCAGACTTGCAGAGACTCCACTGCTCCATTTACAAGACTGAGCCACCCCTTGGGTTCCTTTCAGAATATACAGGGAGGCACCCAGAAAGCTCCAGAATTATCCAGGGCTGGAGAAGCATCAAGTTCCACCTTGTTCCTACTCACCATTCAGGCCCAGGTCAAATGCCACCTCCTCCACAGAGCCCTCCCAGATTTCCCCAATGCAGAGCCATTTGTTCCATACTATATGGTCACCACCCTGGGTTTCTAATGAATTCAAAATAATGCTTTGGGGCTGCCTTGCATCAATCATTTCTCACCAAAGATGGCGAGAACACAAATAATCAACATGAGAAAAAGATTTGGCAACAAGGATTATTGTCATCCCTCCCCCAAACTACCACTTATCTGCAAGGCTCACTCCCTCACCTCCTACAGGACTTTGCCCAATGTCACCTCCTCAGTTGGGCCCTCCTGACCACTCCATCCACCCTGGAACACGCCCTCCCCCATTCTGCACCCCACACTCTCTGTCTCCATCTCTGCCTTATTTTTCTCTGCAGCCCTCCTCGTTATCGGCCTTGCTGCACCTAAAGTGTTGTCTTTCTATGGTCTGGCTTTCCCTATTGGAATGCCAGCTCCCCGGGGGCAGGAAATCATCTGCTGTGATCATTGCTGGGTCCCCAGCACCTGGACTAGGGCTTGACCTGCAGTAGGTGCTCAGTAGATATTTGTTGAGTGAATTCATTCCCATTTTACAGGTGAGAAAACGACTTGGAAAGACCAGGTCACCAGCTTAAGGTCACAGGGCTGGGGAGGGGCGTTAAGCCTTTCTTTAAAACTCTAGCACCTCAAAAAGGTGCCTGAGAAGATCAAATATAGAGTCACCATAGAGCAGCAAGGCCAGTCCTAGGTATAGCCCAAACAACTGAAAACGAATATCCGCAGAAAACCTGGTATACGGATGCTCATGACAACTTCATTCATAATATCCAAAAAAGTGGAAACAACCCAAATGCCCATCAATTGATGTATGGATAAACAAAGTGTCTTGTATCTACGCAAGCGAAGATTCCTCAGCCATGAAAAGGAATGAAGGTCTGATACATCCTACAACACGGATGAACCTGGCAAACACTGTGCTACCTTATGAAAGGAGCCGGTCACGGAAGGTCACATATTATATGATTTAATTCACATGAAATGTCCAGAATGGGCAAATCCATAGGGACAGGAAGTAGATCAGTGGTTCCTTACTGCTGGGGAGTGGCAACTAAAGAGAATGCGGTACCTTTTTGGGGTGATGAAAGTGTTCTAATATTGATTGTGGAGAAGGCTGCACAACTTGTGAATATAATAAACGTCATTGAATTGAAAACTTTAAGTGGGTTGATTGTTATTGGCATGTGAATTTATATCTCAATAAAGGTATTATTAAAAAAAAAAACTCCACAGGGACCCCACACTGGATGCGGGGATAAGATGTTCAGCAGAAAAGGGTGATTCTCCCCAGCCCCCAAAAGAGGGGTGGTTCCTGCCTTCGTCCCCAACAGCTAGTGAGGAGATAAATAAGAAATCACTGATGGAAAAGAAAAGTCAGACTTGTGGGGATGCCCAGAAGGAGAGGGCAGGGCGCAATGCAAGGGGCAGGTGACTGGGGGATTTGCCTAGGGTAGGTGGGATTTGGGGACCTCTACTGGAGGAAATAGTGGGGGTGAGGAGGCCCCCCAGGCCCGCCAGTCCCCAGCACGTAGAAGCCCCAGGTCCCTTGCCCCTCTGCATCTGGAGGAGCTCAGGACCTTCTGTGCTTTCAGTGCCACCCAGGCAGGACCTCCCCGAAGGCCTGCTGGGCCCCTGCTGGGATGTCTTGTGCTCTTTAAGGGCTGAGTGGTGGCCAGACCTGGCTCATGTCTATTCTCTGGAACCTCTGAATATGACCTCATTAGAAAAAAGCATCTTCTCAAATGTGATTAAGTGAAGGATTTGGAGATGAGATCAACCCAGTGGGCCCTAAATCCAATGACGACTGTCCTTGTAAGAGACACAGAGAGAGGAGGAGAAGGTGGTGAGAAGACAGACCCAGAGACTGGCCTGATGCAGCCACAAGCCAAGGAAAGCCTGGAGCTTCCAGAAGCTGGGTGAGGCAAGGAAGCATCCTCCCCTGGGGCCATGGAGAGGGGATGGCCCCGCCCCCTGACCTTGGACCTCCAGATCTGTGAGATGATACATTTCTGCTGCTGTAAACCACTGGGGTTGGTGCCGATCTGTTTCAGCAGCCCCAGGAAAGAAAGACGGTCTCCTCCCCACTTAGCAGCTGGAATGCCTTTCTTAATGTCCCTGGGTCTCAGTTTCCCACATCTGTGAAATGGGATGCCTGTCATGCCTATGACAGGGTGAGTGAAGACTCCATGTGATAACGTGGTTAAAGATCTCAGAGGGCTGCCTGGCACCGAGCAGTAATATATCAGCAAACACATCTGTCTCTGGCCAGTCTGTCTGTCCCCCTGCAGGGGGACAAAGGAAATTTAGAAGTCCCCGCAACAGCTCTGTGCTATGTCATACCCAAGATAGGACCCTAGCTTTTCAGAGGTGACCCAGTCTGTCTTAGGGGAAATGGTGGCATTGGCTTTCTGTGATGGTATCTTTAACCCCCTGCTAAAGGGACAGTAGGATCACACAGACATACAGACAGAGAGCTAGACTTCGTAAGTTTAGATTTCAGCTGGGCACCTTGCTTGCTGTGTGACCTTGGGCAAGTAACTCAACCTCTCTCTACTTCAGTTTCCTCGTCTGTAAGATGGACATGATGCTAATCATGCTGCTGCCTCTTAATGTTGTAAATGCTTAGTGTGGTGCTAGAAAATACTGTTAAATATGTGTTTGACTCATTACAGAGGACGGTCCTTGGAATTTGAAACCCCACCAGTTTCTACCTGAGGCCAAAACTGCCTCTCACTGCCCCACCCTGTCCTAAAAGGGAAATCTCACCCTAGGCATTCACCTAGTGCACGTGGCTGGAGTTTTTTTCCACCCAACAGTTGTGAAGTCAGGGGGCCATGTGTGAGACCCCTGCCCCGGGCCCTCTGCCTGCGTGCTGTGCTCCCCCTTCCGGAAGACACATCCCTACCCTGGCCAGGTTGCAAATGCTGCATCTGCCCAAACACGAACTCTCAAACTCACATGGCCTGTTTTCACAAGGGCTGTGCCTCCCTGCATTCCTGGGATTCTTGGCTAGCAGGGGACCCTCCCAGTCCTGGGTCAGCTGGGCTGATTTATAGTACAGGGGGTGCCGCCTGCAGCCCAGGGGTTGGCGGGTAGGGAAGGGCAAGATGCCAAGGATTCCCTTGTGGGAGGGACTCAGGCCCCACCCCCCTTCCCCAGATACCCTATGTCTCCCAGGGACACCAAGTACAGCAAGTTGACATCCTAGAATTCCGTCCTGTGCAGACACTGCAGAGTAGGGGCACCCATGCAGCCTGGGGCCACCCTAGCTAATGAGGCCCCAGGTGCAGCATCAATCTGGGGGGACCCTGGGAGAGGGTGTGGGGACACCTGGGGCCTCTGAACAGGGAATGAATCCCTGTTTGCTAGCTTATGTTTGTGACCTGGGCAGATTCCTCGACCATCCTGAGCCCATCTTCTCACCTGTAAAATGAGATTCATAATCTGATTCCCAGCCCAGGGGTGGAATTCTGGGATGCCCCAGCTGTCCCAGGCTCATAGTAGGCAACTTAGCCAACTTGGGGCCATATTTATTATTTATTAATTGTTATTTATTTTTAGTATTTATTGTTGTTGTCGCTGCTACTGTCCTTATTACATTGTTAGGGGAACCTGTAGGAAATGAGCGCACAGCCCCCCAATGCCCGTCAGCGATGGTTCTTCCTCTTTGGTGGGTGCCAGTGGCATGATCTGGGGAGAGTCCCTGTTTGAGACCGTGCTTGCCTGGAATGGCTGCTGATAGGACTGTGCTTGGCACCCTGCCCGGATGTCCAAGGGAGTCCTTGGCCAATGGCGACACTTTATTAGTCATGTCACTGCACTGAGCAGCTAGAGGGCCAGCCACGGGCAACCCCACCCGACATGCATCCTTCTCTCGTTTGGCTCTGGGAAATATTAGAGTGACACCATGCAGCTCCTTGAGGTCTGAAGCTAAATCCACAGTTTTGGTGGAGCCCAAAACAGGGTAGTGATGACGGGAAGAGAAGGTTCTGGGAGTTAAAACCTCAGAGCTCTGAGCTCTCCTTTGCCTATTTGTCCCCTGGAGCTTCTGTGGGGAAGAAAGAAGAAAACCAGCTAAAAGTGTGGACTTGAGAATCAGACTGCTCAGATCTAATCCCTGTACCCGCCTTATTAGCTCCAGACCTCAAGTCGAGGGTTTCCCTTCACTGAGCCACATTTTCCTTATCTGTCAAATGGGTATAGTGACAATACATTCCCTACAGACTGCTCCTGAAGAGTAAATGAAATAACACTCCCAAAGCACTTAGTACAGTATCTGGCACATAGTAGATGCTCAGTAAATGCTATTATTTTCTAGTTAAGTCCAACCCCTTCCGTTTCCCCTCCAGAATATAACTTGGGTGTCCCTAGATCTAGCCTCTTTCCACTCTCCATCCCCTGGCTTGGGGCTTCTCTACCCCTGGGACGGGCTCTGCTGTGGCCCTGGACACGCAGGGGGAGCCTGCAGATGGGAACCACAACAAATGCGAGTGTTTCCAAGACAAGACTCTGCGTTGCCGCATTTCCCATCCATGCCTCTCCCTACCCAACATGCCAGCCCCCTCTGCTCTCAGGCTGGAAGCTGTTTGTTACCCGACTAGTTATTTACATGCAAACCCAGAGAAGAGAGGTGCCCAGAAAAGCAGGATGTATATCACAATGTGAAATCATGCTGGTGCTGCTTTGTTTGAGGGTCTAACATGGAGGCTGAGTCGGGGTCCCAGACCCAGACGTGCTGGGGTTGAACCCTGACTTGGCCACCTAAGAGGTGTGGGTCCTGGACAAATGACCTGAGTTTTCTAACCTCCTGCTTCCTCATCACGAAACAGGGATCCTAATAAGGGTGCAGGATGGTCAGCGAGTTTAATAGCCAACAGTTTAAGAAGGGGTGTAACCCTCTGAAACACCAGGCTATGCTAAGTTGCCTCTGCTCTTTAACCGTAGCACCCGATATCTTATGAGGATTAAATGAGAGAATAAGAGTCCAAGCATGGTTCTTGTCATATTAATAACAGCTCAGTAAGCAGATTTAACTATAACGACAATGATAACAATGGCTTCTACTATAATTACTTTTGCCAATATCCTGATGCAGCAACCTGAGTTACCATAGAAACATGAAGCTCAGGACCTGCACAGAGCAGCCGCTCATAAAAAGCATTAACTTCCTCCCTCCCTCCTGTTTTCTTCCCCTACCCAGTGGAATTGATAGTAAACCCCCCAGGGACATATGCAGGCGCTGGAAGCTCCCACACCAAAGCATGACTGCCATGCTAAATGCAGAGTCCCATTAAGTTTAGGAAAATCACGGCGGTTTCAAAGAAGCCTCCTTGGTGCCAATTTTCTACCATTTAAGAATGAAATTCTCTCTCAATTATATAGGTAATATAGGTCCACATGGTTAGTGTAGAACATTGCAAAAATCCCGTGCAACCAGATGGACACAGTTTAGGCACCAGGGTTCCGGGGGTGGGGCTGGAAGGTCAGGCCCACGGGGCTGATTGGTCTGGGCAGAAGTCACCAGAATGGGGGTCAGAGGCTGGGTGGGCTGGGGAAGGTTATGGGATGGGGCTGGGTCCTGGAGGTGGGAGTATCATGACCCTTCCCACTCATTCCTCCACGTGTGGGTGAATCAAGTTTCTGAACTCACAAGGGAGTGAAAGTGGCTGACTTCCATATGGGAGAAGTTGCCGGGGGTGACTTTCAAGTACAGGTGGAAGCAGAACTAAACTAGGCAACACAATCGAGGGCAGGAAGGAGGAGCAAGGGAGGAGAGGAAAGTATCAGCGCCAGGCAAAGACTACCAGGAATGCATATAGGGATGAGCAAGTTGGATGCATTTCTCCTTCAATGAGACTGAAAGCACACCAGGGCAACCACAGGTGTCTCAGTAAAATGGGGTGAGGAAGGACTTGTATAGGATTTGGGCCTTGCTTGGGTGACTTGGGGGAAGGGGTCTTGTTTTGGCTTGATCATCGTGGTCACAGAGTCACCCTGCTCCTGCTGCTGATCTGTGAAATAATTTATGTTCAACAGGGCAACACTGGAAGTAGACAAAGACCATCCAAATGAGAACAAGCAAAGGCTGTTTATTCAGAGCTGGCTATAACAAGGGAGTCAGCCACCATCTTACTCGTCTTTGACAAACGCAAAGGCAAGCAGGAGAGTATAAAATCTTTATAATGGAAAAAAGGAAAGGCTTCAGGTATACCCTGATTAGAAGTTGTAGGCATGGGGTAGTTACAGTGAGTTAACTAGAATTGGGGTAACCATTGTGATTGACTAGGGGGGCATATTTAGTTGGAAGTGTGGGCAAAAATTAGGGAACTGGCAGTTCAGTCTAGACGGTTTGGGACTTCAATGAGGTTGTGGTTTGGCTTCCTGGTCTGGTTGCTGCTGCTTGTGGGTTAGCGTTCTATTTTTGTATGTGGTCTGGCTGTTGTTCATTTGTATATTCAGTCTCTCAGTCGCCCCTTTTGGTCAGTCTCTCAGTTTTGAGAAGTTGACCAATTCAGGGAAAGATAGAGATCTAGATCCTCACCTCTTGCAGATCGTTCAGTTATCTTCATAGTCAGTTGTATTGTAAGATCTTCTTGATATTTTTGTTGTGTGGACATACTGATCATCTGAGAGGAAACTGCTGTGCAGAAACATTTAAGGTTCTGGATGGAATGCAACAAACCAGCATCTGACCGCTGTGATAACACAAGAGCAATTCATAGTCCTTGTGAGATGCTTCAGAACCAGAAGCCCCAATGGCCCAACCCAGGCAAAGAAAACAAATCCAATTGTCCATAAGGATCAACCTTAGAGAGCTGTTTCAGTTTGCTAAAGCTGCCAAAATGCAATATACCAGAAATGGAATGGCTTTTTAAAAAGGGAATCTATTAAGTTGCAAATTTACAGTTCTGAGGCCATAGAAATGCCCAAACTAAGTGTCCAGAGAAAGACACCTTAACTCCGAAGAAAGGGCTAATGATGTTCGGGGTTTTTCTCTCAGCCGAGAAGGCACATGGCAGCATCTGCTGGCTTTACCTACCAGCTTCTTCAAATGCCTTCCCCAGGGACATTTTCTTTCTGTATCTCCAAAGATCTCTGGCTGTGTGGGGTCTGAAGCTTTTTCCAAAATCTTTCCCTCTGAAAGGGCTCCATTAAGCAACCCTACCTTGAAAGGATAGAGACACATCTCCATGGAAACCACCTAATTAAAAGATTCCACTCACTATTGGTGGGTTACATCTCTGTGGAAACAACTTTATAAAAAGATCCTGCCCAACAATTAAGAAAAAATTTTAGTGATAAATCTTCACATATACGCTCCATACATGGTGTACAATCAGTGACTCACAATATCAACACATAGTTGTGTATTCATAACCATGATATCATTTTTTAGAACATTTGCATCACTCCAGAAAAATAAATTAAAAAAAGAAAAAACTCATACATTCCATACCCCTCACCCTTCCTTCTCATTGACCACTAGTATTTCCATCTACCCAATTTATTTTACCCTTTGTCCCTTCTATGATTTATTTATCCATGTTTTTTACTCAACTGTCCATACCCTGGATAAAAAGAGCAACAGGTTTTCACAATCCCATAGTCACATTTGGAAAAGTTCTATATTTATATAGTCATCTTCAAGAATTAAGGTTACTGGAACACAGTTCAACAGTTCCAGGTACTTCCCTCCAGCCACTCCAAATACACCACAAACTAAAAATGGATATCTATGTAATGCATAAGTGTAACCTCCAGGATAACCTCTTGATTCTGTTTGAAATCTCTGAGCCACTGAAACTTTATTTTATCTTCTTTCTCTCTTCCCCCTTCAGGTCAAGAAAGTTTTCTCAATCCCTTGATGCCAGGTCCTGGCTCACCCCGGGATTTTTGTGCCATGTTGCCAGGGAGATTTACACCCCTGGGAGTCATGGGTCAGGTAGAGGGGAGGGCAGTGAGTTCACCTGCTAAATTGGCTTAGAGAGAGAGGCCACATCTGAGCAACAAAAGAGATTTTTGAGGCTGACTCTTTGGCCTAATTTTAAGTAGGCTTAGCCTATCCTTTGCAGGAATAAGTTTCATAGGGACAACCCCAAGATCGTGGGCTCAGCCTATTGATTTTTTTTTTAAACTTTTTATTAATTAAAAAACTTAACAAAAGAACATTAATATATCATTCCATTCTACATATACAATCAGTAATTCTTAATATTATCATATAGTTGCATATTCATCATTTTTTAGAACATTTGCATCGTAGCCTATTGATTTTGTTGTCCCCACTGCTTGGGAGAATATCAGAAATTCTCCAAATGGGAAAGTTGAATATTTCCTCCTTTCTTCCCAGTCCCCTAAAGGGGACCATGCAAATACTTCTTTATTCACTGCCCAAATTACTCTGGGATATATTGGGGCATCACACTGACCTGAGCAAACCAACAAGATCTCACACCCTACTCAAGATTACATGTACTTATTCACCCAGCAATTTAGAATGAGGATTAAAAAAACATGGCTTTTCTGGGGTACACAGCAGTTTCAAACCAGCACATTCCATCCTCTGGACCCCCCAAAAGTCATGTTCTTTCCAAATGCAAAATACAATCATTCCATCACAATATCACAAACCTTAAACCATTTCAGCAATAATACAAATACAATACAAAGGCAGAAAGAATACAAAATTTCATCATTTCAGCTACAAACATTGCCTGTCATAAGGCAAAATTCTCCTCTGGCTGTGGACCTGTGTTCTAGTTTGCTAGCTGCCGGAATGCAATACACCAGAAACAGAATGGCTTTTAAAAAGGGGAATTTAATAAGTTGCTAGTTTACAGTTCTAAGGCTGAGAAAATGTCCCAGTTAAAGCAAATCTATAGAAATGTCCAATCAAAGGCATCCAGGGGAAGATATCTTGGTTCAAGAAGGCCAATGAAGTTCAGGGTTTCTCTCTCAAGTGAGGAGGCACATGGCGAACACAGTCAACTTGTAAAACTCAGAACAAGTTACCTAGTACCGACATATGAAGGGGAAACAGTCATAGGATACATATTCCCATTTCCATATGAAGAAATTGGAAGAAACGCAAGGGTCGCTGAACCCAAATAGTTCTGAAAACCTGCAGGGCAAACTCCACTAGATTTCAAAGTCCGAGAGTCATTTATCCTCGGGGCTTTAGAAAGCAGCAGTCCTACCCTTTCCAAGGGCTTATGCAGCAGCCCTGTTCTTTCTGGATTCAGCCTTGGGAACACTGGGGAGACCACTATTTCTTGGCTCCACCTTCTCCAAACATCGGGGAAACACCTGGGATCTCTGCCACCTCTAAGGCACTTGCTCAACCCCCCAGGACAATGGGGTGGCAGCCAGGCTCCCCTCAATCCCCAAGGGATGTATTCCACACCCTCTGAGGCCTGGAACAGCACAACTCTTCCAGAACATCTAGGTAGAAGGTCCCACCTTTGCCTTCAGGGCAAACTCACCTTCTCCAAGTGTATGGATGGGTCTGCTCTTCTGGCTTAAGGTTTCTTGACTTCAGACTTTAGCTTCCATGGTTCTGCCTTTGAAGTTATTTTTCCTTCAATTTGTCTTTTTTCCATCCCTTTTAGTCCAGATTGGCAGTGGTTCCATTTATACAGATTTCACAACACTCTTGTTGGCTTTCTATGTAGTATGCAGGGATCATCAGATAATGGAACATTCCACAAATCCTTCCTGGATGACACCATCTCAAATCCTTGCTTGTCTTGTAATGGCTGACTGCTTTCGTGTTTGGTTAAATCCTCACATGGGGCACTATTCTCTGGGATCTATCTGGAAGCCTAGAATTTTCCAGACCATCAATTTCTGGTTTCTTTGTACCCAGGAGTTCAGTTCTCACTTCTCTTTCTTGTCACATTTCACTGAAAGCTGCAAGGAGAAACCAGGCTGCACTTTCCACATTTAATTTGAAAATCTCTTCAGCTAAGTATCCCAGCTCGTGACTTTTAAAATCTGCCTTCCATCTAAAACTAGTAGTCACTTTTGCAAAATTCTGCTACTTTAAAACAAGGATTACCTTTCTTCCAGTTTGCAATAACACATACATAATTTCTGTTTAAGGCCTTATCAGATGTATCTTTAGAATCCACATTTCTACCAACAGTTTCTTCAAAGCATTCTAGGTCTTCTCTATCAAGCTCCTCACAACTCTTCCAGAATCTTCTACTTACCCATTTAAAAGCCATTCTAACATGTTTGGCATTTGCATACCACAGAGCCCCACTTCTCTGGTGCCAAACTCTGTTTTAGTTTTTTAAAGCTGCTGGAATACCATATACCAGAAATGGAACAGCTTTAAAAAAGGAAATTTATTAAGTTGCAAGTTTACAATTCTAAGGCCATAGAAAAGTCCAAACTAAGGCATCCATAGAAAGATACCTTGACTCAAGAAAGGGCCAATGATATTCAGAATTTCTCTCTCAGCTGGGAAGGCACATGGTGACATCTGTTAGCTTTCTTTACCAGCTACTTCAAATAACTTCCCTGGGGCATTTTTTTTCTGCATCTCCAAAAATCTCTGGCTGTGCTATTTGAAGCTTTTCCCAAAATGGTTCCTTCTTAAAGGGCTCCAGTAAGCAACCCCACCTTGAATGGGTGGAGATACATCTCCATGGAAACAACTTAATAAAAAAGATTCCACCCAGCAATTTTGAATGAGGATTAAATAATATGGTTTTTCTGGGGTACACAACAGTTTCAAACCAGGCACAAGAGCCAAATAGCTTTCTTTCTTAAGGCTTTGTATAGACTATTCCACCTTGCCTGTTTCATTTATCCAAGTACAAGAAGTAGCAATGACACAGATACTGTCACAACTAGACAAGGAAGAATCTAAAGCTGAAACTTAAATCTGGTCTGTATTTCATCTAAGGCAGAACTGTTATCATTAAAACATTCTTCCAGAGATAGCAGTGAGTTCCTTACAGTCTTTTCTGTTTGTATGATTCCCACCAATGGTCAAACTTCCTTGAGTGTTCATATAAATGATGAGTCAGTAATTCTATCAGGTAATGAGCCCTAATAATCAAGAATGGTCTCATTCTGGAGTGCCTAAGTTGAAATTTCCAGCATTGGTGATTTTTAGAATTAGGGCTCTGTGTACAGATAAGTCTCAGGGTACTATTGACAAAGTGCATGAGGTGTTGGTCTGAGGCAAACAGAATAAGTATCCTGACCACCAAGAAAGTAGTATTCCAATAGGGGCATATGGAAATCCTGGAAAGAAGGAATGTTCCTGACACAAGGTTGGAACCAGAGCTTCTGTGTTAGTCAGGGTTCTCTAGGGAAACAGATCCAATAGGTAGCTGGCTGATTACCTCTGGGAATGGGGCCATATCAGGGACAGAGTATGGCTCATCTGCTGCTGGCAGTTTGGGCACTCAGCAGTGGCTGTAGCCAGGTTGGCCTTGGTGAGTGGAAGTCCATGCTGCTGAGCCCATGCATAACCTCCATCCTCACTGCCATGCCCACTTTGTTCATGAACCCACTGGGCAATGGAAGGAGTGGCTGGAGAAAGAGACCGACTAGTATCCACAGAATGGGCCATTTTATCCACTTGAGTATTAAAAGCTTCCTCTGTTGAAGTCACCCTCTGTTGAGTATTCACATGGGATGTAAACATCTTCAAGTTTTTTGCCCACTCAGAAAGATCTATCCACATACCTCTTCCCCTGGACTCTTTGTCACCAGTGTTCCAATCATGCTCCTTTCAAGTACCTGACCATCCAGCCAAACCATTAGCAACAGCACATGAGTCAGGATATAAACTGGCACCTCTGGCCAGTGCTCCTTCCAAAGCAAAATGAACAATCAGGTGTGCTTCTCGAAGTTCCACCCACTGTGAGGATTTCTCTCACCAGTGTCTATTGGGACATCCCAGAAAAGGGCTACAGCACTGCAGCTATCCATTTTAAGATGGTACCTGCATATTGTACAGAACCATCTGTACACCAGGCCCAAGTTTTCTCTTCCTCAGTCAACTGATTATAAAGAACTCCCCAAAAGGCCATAGCTCTGGACTGGGAAAGAGAAAGTAATGTGGCAGGAGTGGGGGCTATGGGTATTTGGGCTACTCCCTCCCAATATCTCTAAGTCTTTGGATCCCCTCATCTACCTTAACCAAGGGAGTTTGGCATTTTGACTTCAGGTAATGTCGACCACCTTTTGATCCATGTTTCAGCCAACCACCCAAACAAACTGTTAATGCCCTTTCTAACCCCTCCAGCTACAACACTGAACGCAGAATCTCTGCTTAGTGGGCTCATATCTATAAACTCAGCCTGATCCAGCTTTATATTCCTTCCACCATTATCCCACACCCTTAATATCCATTCCCACACATATTCCCCTGATTTCTGTCTATATAAATTTGAAAATTCATGCAGTTCTTTTGGAAAATAATGTACCTCATTGTATTAGTCAGGGTTCTCTAGAGAAACAGAATCAACAGGGAACACTCGCAAATATAAAATTTATAAAAGTGTCTCACGTGACTGCGGAAACACGGAGTCCAAAATCCACAGGGCAGGCTGTGAAGCCGACAATTTCGATGGAGGGTCTGGACGAACTCCACAGGAGAGGCTCACCAGCCGAAACAGGAAGAGCCTGTCTCTTCTGTATCCTCCTTAAAAGGCTTCCAGTGATCAGACTAAGCATCACTCATTGCAGAAGACACTCTGCTTTAGCTGATTACAAATGGAATCAGCTGTGGATCTAACTGACATGATCATGATCTAATTCTATGAAATGTCCTCATCACAACAGACAGGCCAGCACCTGCCCAACCAGACAAACAGGTACCATCACCTGGCCAAGTTGACACATGAACCTGACCATGACAGTCCTCATAGATCATTTTTTGTATCTCACCTTTAGGGCCTATTAGGATTTTAGTCTAGTTATGAGTCTTGAAAGAAAGAGGGGTGATTGGGGTAGGTCATGAAAAGAATTAGAGGTGTCTCTCAAGCCAATTATCACGGCATTCCATTGCAGTTTCATCTGGTGATGAATTAATGATTCATCTCTCCAGATAGAGGGTGATGGTTGTTTCCCCAGGGGAGGTGTTTACAGATTTAGCAGGCACTGAATGGTTAATCTCTTTAGGTGGAGGTTGGATGGCAGACACTTTAGGGTGGACTGGAGGTCCGCTAGCTATCTCCTTTGGGCAAGCTGGAGATTGGGAGGCTGTTTCCTCAGGGCAGGCTGGGGGTGGGGCAGCCATTTCCTTAAGGCAGACCATTATAGGTCTATCTAGCAAAGACTCAGAAGAATCCATGGTTTCCATGTCCCCACTACCATCATTATCAATCCATATATCTCCATTCCAAGTTTCAGGATCCCATTTTCCTATCAAATCCCTTACTTTAATAGCAGACATCCTGCAAGGTTGAAAATTTACTTTGTGTTATAAATCTGGTACTTGTACAATGAGACAGTGGGTCTGGTTCTCTGAGATCTCAAGTCCGTGACCACAGGAAATAAGATTTTCTTTCAGGATACACATAGAAACTCTTACATTTTTCGTAAGGCATTTAAGTTGCAAATTTGAAGCCTTCAGCTCATACTTTTCTTTCACAACCAAATCCAGCATATCCAAGAACAACCAGCCAAAATCATTATGCCTTTTAATTTCACAAAACTCTGTTAAGGTGTCAAAAAACACTGACACCTAAAGTGTTGCCTTGTATAAGACTATAACTAACAGAATCAAATGGTGATACTTTATGTGTCTGTATTGCCAACTCATGCCATGGACTGTCAGAGCCACGTTGATTACTGGAAATAGAGTCATCAGTGCCTTTGGCTCTAACCAGAGTAGAAAACCAATTGCAAAAACCCATATTTAGGATTCTGTTTCTCAAGAACCTCCCCACTCTCTGAATTAGTCAAGGTTTCTAGGGAAACAGAACCAAAATCTCTTTAAGTACGAGATTTTTGTAAAAGTGTATCATGCATCTGTGGGGATGCATGAGGGCAAATTCTGTAGGGCAGGTCATAAGCTGGCAACAAAGAAGAAGGTTTTTGATGAATGCCCAGGTGAGGCTGGCTGGCTGAAGTAAAGGTAAAAGTTTTCTCTTCTGACTCCTGAAATTGTTACCTCTCCCTTAAAAGTCTTCAACTGATTGGATTATATCCAGCTAACTGGACCAGGTCCTACTGACTGGATTGAGTCTAATTGATTGCTTTATTTCAAGCTGATTGAATTCTCTCATTGTGGAAGACACTTCTCTCAGTTGATCGTAGATGTAATCAGTCATAGATGCAATCAACTGACTGATTATTTAAGTCCATAAAATGGACTTAGTTATACCGAATGGACAAGTGACCTTAAATAACTCAACCTGTGACTGTACTGGTGTCCCTTGTGGTAAAGGTTAGGCCACTGTTTCTTGACCGGGTAACTGGGCACTATCTCCTGGCAAAGTTGACACATGAACCTAACCATCATAGCCTAACATTAGCTGGGTTATATATTTGGATCTCTATTAGTCTTTTCCAGGGGGCAAGTATTTGCCCATTGCCTTATAAATGTGATTGAATTCAAATTTAGAATTACTTAGGGTCTCGTTTCCATTTTTGGGAGCAAGGACACACCAGTACAGTCACAGGTTGAGTCATTTGTCCATTCGGTGTAAGTAGGAATGCCATTGACTATAATTCCTTATGATCTCAATTGTTGACACTGGAATTATCCAAAGATTTTATCTTGAGGGCCTGGTGATGGATGACAAATCCTACAGTAAGATTGAGCACAGTGGTTACTGTTTGGGATAATCTTAAAATGGCAATAGGAGAATATTTTCTGACTTAACAGGTGTGCTAAGGAGGGAAGAAAAGAGAAAAAAGGGCCATGTTGAGTGGATAAAGACCAGGGATCTATAGAAAAAGAGAAAAAGAATGATTATAAGAAAATAGATAAAAAATAAAATAGAAATTAGGTAGGGGTCTTGGTCTTGGGTGGAAGCTGTCCACTAAATGTGATCACCAGCTTCTTCCAAAGATCTTGGATCAGCCATCTGCTTTCAAAGATTAGCTGCTTTGAGAATCCTCAGTGTGAAGTCACCTACAGGAATAGCTTTCCAAAGGTGTGGAATTCTGAATTGCTGTAGTTGTGAAATATGAACCCAAGAATTGACTCCCTAGAGTCTCACTGCTGTATTTGCTGTTAACAGAACTTGATAGAGTCCCTTTCAATGAGGTTCAAGAGCAGTTTATCTTGGATGTCTATTCTAGTAGATGAAATCTTCTGGTTGAAAATCATTAACAGGTTGTTTAGGAAGATGTGGGAAGGTGGCCTCAACCTGTTGGTGATAGGACTGGATGTAATAGCACATGAATCCCTTTCAATATTTTGCAATGTCTGTATGGAGTAGGACAGAGTCTGATATCAGAAGTGAAATCTCTAAATGTGTGGACCATGTCCTTGTAAAAGCTAGCGGGAGTACCTTTGGCCAAGGAAGCCGAAAGCCTTCTGAAAGTTTTGTTAATCGTAATTTAAGAGTGGCATTTGCTCTTTCAAACTTTCCAGAAGACTGTGGTTGTTAAGGACAGTGTAGTTTGTGAGTAAGGGGTAATATCATACAGATTTCTT
>PVIY010047871.1:0-17624 GCA_004026745.1 Myrmecophaga tridactyla | reverse complement strand
TTATAATCTAAGCCATGTGGAAGCACAGGCTCTGCTAGTCATAGTTATGCCTAGAGCAGGGCTAAGTGGGGTGGTCACTCAAAGGGAAACTTGAAACTAAGCTATGCAGACCGACAAAGCACCAAATATAATTTCTTTTATGCCATCAGATGAGGATCCAAGAGCCAGAATCTTACTCTCTGGGAAACCATTCATTCCCATACATTTTTAAACCTAGACTTCTTAAGAAATGTCAAAAGCTATGGCTTCTTTATTCAATACCACTCTTGTAGCTTCTTTCTCATCTATTTTGTGGTTAATTCCTTTATGTCTTTTGAGATGAGCAAGGTTTTAAAATATGTTTGTTATAATTTATCTAGCATTTATGTTTTAAATTAGTTTTTTTCCGAGGATACTTTTACTGCCAAATCTCCAGGAGTGGCATTCAGTCATATTGAATTTTTGCTTAGTAGGTCTTATATTAAGCCTGTAGGAGTATGAAACAGAAATACTTAGTAGAAAATTTATACCCAATTAATATCCCCTTGATATGAAAAAAATCCTATAGATATTTGCTTAAATATTAGAAATAGATAAATCAATATAACGCTTGTAAATATTGACATTCATGGGCAAATTGTAAAGCCATAGTGATTTTTTTTACCAAGCTGCACGTGTTTTCACATATATATATAATTGAAATAAGTTATTTTTCTAGATATATAGAAATTAACTGATTTAGAGAATAAAATCTCCAATGATATTGTTAGAAACTGTGATATTAATACATATCAAAGTGTTCTTTAAATAAGTATATTGTGCCGATAAGAGTGTAATATGGAAAGACAGATAGCAAGGTCTAGCTACATTGCAATAACTAATACACTGTTAGTTATTTCCAGAACAACTGAAAGAACCCAGAATGATCGCAATTGATTTTCAGGTTAAGAATTTGGAATGCAAGCATGGCAAAACCCTTGCTGAGGAAACATGCCAACAAATTATAGGCAATGCTCACTTCATTTAATGTCAACCTTAATAGGACAGAAAAAGCAAGCTTTAACAGGTACATATTTGAGTCCATGATTAAATAATGTTAAAAGAATGTATTGAATTGTTAAATGGATATACTAAATAGGACTTTTTTGGGGGGCTGTATTTTTAAATAGTTTGTTTTTTTAGATTATCTCCACAACCACTCCCAAAATAAAGCTAGATTTTTCTGGTTTTTTTCTTCAAAATATGTTATATAGTATATAAGAGCAACTTTCTGTAAAGTGTTCTTAAATAAAACTCAAGTGCATTATGAATAAGATATAAGAGTTTATCACGAAAAGCTAGTGTTTTACAAAAGGAATGAAAAGAACTTCTAGAAATAAAAATATTACTGCCAAGATGAAGCATGTGCTACAGAACTGAGTTCATTTTTACTTAATAAAATTGTTCTTTAAAATGTATTGCTAGGTCTGCCCAATCACTCTTTTTAAATAATTTTAATGTAGCTTTAAGGCATTTAAAATCATGCATTAATATAAAATAGACTTTTGTAAAAATCTGCCTTCAGGGTCAAGGGAGGAAATTGCTATAGTCTTTGGATATTTGGCCAAAACTGCTTGTTGTAAGGATGAAACTGAAATGAAGATTGTCTTTGTCCACTGCTTTTCCCTTGAAGTGCTTTGGATTTTTGCCATAGTGTTAGGTAGCACCAATAATGGTATTTGAAAACATAAATCTCCTAATATAAGGAAAAAGTAGTCACCACTAAAAGGCATACTATTGTGAATTGTTTCGCAATAAACTAGATGTCCAAAGAATTCCTACAAATTGTGATTCATATTATATCCATCCAAATTCTAAGGTGAGAAAATGAATATGTACATTACAGGGGGAAGACAAAATGGGCTTTAGCTGCTGAAGGGTCTCCAGGGACCCCCAGACAGAGGCATGTCACATTATGAGAATCCTAAATGAAAGACAAGAATATACATATCCAAGAAGCTCAACACACTTCAAACATGATAAATTTAAAAAGAGCCATACTGAGACATGTAATAATCAAGGCTGAATTCCAAAGTTAGAGAATCCTAAAACTCACGAGATCATCATGCCATGTGCAAGGAAACCACAATGAGAGTAAATATGATTTCTCATCATGGAGGCAAGAAGACAGCTAGATGATATATTTAAAGTACTGAGGGGAAAAAAAATGAAAGCCCCTTCCCCCATTCAATTACATAGCTAACAGATCCTAGGCTAACCTCTAGTGTAAATTTGTATCCTCAAACCAGCAATATTTGTACTAAAGATTTCCATGGGAGACTGTTTTCTATGTAAACATCGGATGAGAAAAAGGTGTGAGAAAAAGGTGTGTTCTTGTACCCCTTTTCTCTATTCTACTTTTTACTTTCTCATGAAAGACTAAGTACTGTCAGGGCCTTATAACTGACAAACATTCTCAGTTCCAACTCTGCTTTTGAAGTCCCAAGATGTGGCTGCCCTTTCTTGAGTGGCATTTAAATTTAAGCCTCTTGGTTGCAGGGATTGATAAATGTTTCCAGAGCAGCTCAGTATTAGTGAAGCTTACCTCTCTACTGTCATGCTCAGCTTTTGTTTTGACCTTTGTGGATTCCCTTAACTGTTTTACATTCTCAACTATATGTTTAGAAGGACTTCAGAATATTTCATCAAGCATGTCTTCATACATCTTTTTTTTTTTTTTTTAATTTGCATATGGGCAGGAGGCACCAGGGATCGAACTCCAGACCTCCAGCACGGCAGGTCGGAGCTCTGCCTGCTGAGCCACGGCAGCCGCCCGTCTTCATACATCTTGGCAAGTCCTTTCATATCTAGACAAACATGTAAAAAATGGAGATTGTGATCTGATTTATGCTTTAGAAAACTATTTCAGAATGCTGTATGGAAATGGTTGGGAAAGAGTAAAGATAATATTATCAGTTTGGAGACTATTGCAATAGTCCTACCGAGAGAAAGTTGAGTATAATGGGTCTTCTAACAGGAATTAAATTAAATTAAAGATTATAAGACTTACTGAAATAAGTGGGTTAAGAACAGTATAAAAATAATTGTGATTCTGTGAATTGGAGCTAAAGAATAGGGTAGATTGTAGTTCCATTTCCTAAATGTGGAAGACATGGAGCTTGTTGAACTTAGGGAAGAGAAAGGGATAAGGGAAGCACAGATAAAAGAATGAGGAGGGTATTTCAAATATTTGAGTTAAAATAAGAAATGACTAAAATCTATAAGAGTGATGCTAGAAAAACTGAAGACATAATCATGTGGAAACACCCAGGATTATTTTTTTTAAAAAAAGACTGCAACCTGAGTGTAAAGTTCCATTGTAGAGGTAGAAATTTTGGAGTCTTATTTATATTAATTAACTAAGGTTAAGAAATATAATAATATGTAAATTTCTGGAACTTAAGGATACATTTTACAAAGTCAGTAGCACTTATCGAAAAAGTAAATTAAATCATAACACAGTATCATTGAGATTCCAAGTCTCTGTTTATATTGTGTGCTTGTTTTAACTGTAATTTAACTTTATTTATAACTACTTAAAACTATTCTTTGGAATAATGAGTTCCATTAATATACATTTTAATTTTAAACATTGATTTCAAACAGTATTCTCCTGTGGCATATGATTAAATTAAAATTAAGACCTAGAAAACTCTTTATTAATCTGTTGTTTAGATGCTTACCTACAATTTCTTGTACCATGTAACATTGCTTACAGGCAGAAATCTGCAAACAACTTCAGCACTATAACTGAACTTGGCCAAAACACAGGAATTTATTTTAATGGTCCCCATATTTTCAAATTCTTTATTTGAAGTATAAGGCACTCTCTAGAGAGCAGAATCAATAAACCTTGAAGAATGCATATGGAACATTATTTAAACTAGTAGCTGAAAGGAAGCTAGCAGATGTTAAGAAGCACTGAGGGTGAACTGAAGAATTTGCTAAGGACAACAGGCACATACCTGAAACATGTATCCACAAGATGGTAGCAATGGTATAAAGAGAGGAGTGAAAGTTGAAAAAAAGAACAGGGAGACTGGTTATTTGACAGAACAGTATGAACCTATGTAAGTGCATGTCCAAAAAATTGGTATATTCATTTACTTGTTTAATAAAAAGATTGATTTTCCTCTCACTCTGCTTTGTTCTAATAGTATAGAGTTGAATTAAGATTCAGGAAGGAATGCAACCAGTAAAGAGATAATTGTGAAATTGTTTATGTATGCATAGTAATATGATTTGGCGCTATGGGAAAGCACAGGAGGAACATTTAGTGCGGGCCAGTACATTGGAAAAGGCATACTACAAGGAATTGAAACTTTCAATAATAAATTGGAATTAGTCAGAAAGTGGAAAAGGAAATCTTCAAGTCAGAGAAAAAAGCAAGTGTGAAGTCATGGGGCAGGTAACAATGAGAGTTTTTGAGATCTGGCTTCTCCAAAGTACCTGCAATACAGATAAGAGGGAGAGCAGAAAGAGGGTTTAAAAAAATGAAAACAAAGAACCAACCAAACAAAAAACCTAGATTTTAAATGACTCTGTGCACTAAGCCAAGGTTTTTGCATCTTAATTTGAAGGTGATGGAGAGACATGGGATTACTTTAAGGAGATGACCAAAATGAAGAAATGGTTTATTTCAGAAAGATTATTCTTGGCAGAAGGGTAATGGGTGTTTGAAGGGAGTTGAAATACGCATTGGACTTTATAGAAAACACGTGTTTAAGATGCAGTAGTAAAATAAGAAACATAGAAAGAATTTGCAAATAAGAAACCAATTAGTAAGCCTTAGCTTCCCTAAAAGTCTTTAAAATTTATTTATAGAGACTCCAAACTGAGACCATTTTTCTAAGAAAAGTAGTACGAATGCATAAACATTATCAATGAAAATAAACAGAATCTCAAATAATAATGAATATAAAAAGTGAGTACAAATTTTTTTTCAATTCTTTTGGTTATGCACTTAGAAGTGGGATTGACAGGTTTTTTGATAATTCTATACTTGACTTTCTGAGTTACTGCCAAACTGTCTTTCACAGTGTCTACGAAATTTTACATTCCCACCAATGATGAGTCAGTGTTTCTATATCCCCACATCCTTTTCCAGCACTGATTATTTTCTGTTTTAATAGTAGTGATTATAATGGCTGTGAAATGATATCTTATTGTGGTTTTGACTTCGCTGTTCCTCTCTATTGTGTTATTATTTTCTATTTCTTTCTTCTATGCTCTAATCTGTTATTTCATTCCTGCTGATGCTTTGGATTTAGTTTAGTTTTGTTTTTTCTTCTTCTTCTTTTTCTGGTTCCTCTAGGGTTGAGGTTAGGTCTCTGATTTCTTCTTTTCTAATGTAAGCATTTAGAGCTATAAATTTCCTTCTCAATACTACCTTTGCTGCAACTCAAAATTTTGGTAGGTCGTTTTCATTTTCATTCATCTGAAAATATTTCTATTTTCCTTTGTGATTTCTTCTTTGACCACTGCTTGTTTAAAATATGTTGTTTTAATTGCTACATAATTTCAATTTTTCCATTTCTTCCTCTGTTATTGAGTTCTAGCTTTATTCCACTGTGGTCAGAGAAGATATATTTTATAATTTCATTATATTTTAATTTATTGAGATTTGCTTTGTGACCTACATTATTGTCTATCCTGGAGAATCATCACTGTGTATTAGTAATTAACTTACATTCTGCTGCTGTTGGTAAAGTGCTGTATATATGTATCTTAGGTCCAGATGGTTTAGACTTGTCATTCAAATCTACTTTTACCTTGTTAAACTTTTTTTCTGAATGTTCTATCTATTTCTGAGAGTAGTGCATTGAAATCTCCTATTAATGTAGAACCTATTTCTCCCTTTCAATCTGTTAATATTTGCTTCATATATTTTTGGGCTCTACCATTAGGTGATACATATTTATAATTGTTATGTCTTGTTGAATTGACCCCTTTACCAATAATAATGGTCTTTGTCCCTTGTAACAGTTTTTGGCCTTAAGTCTATTTCATACGATTAGTATAACTGCCCAAGATCTCTTTTGGTTATTAATTACATGATACATTTATTTTTTTCTGTCCTTTCACTTTCAAATTTTGTTTGCCTTTGAATTTGAGGTGAATCTATTTTGTAAACAGCATATAGTTTTGTGATTGTTTTATTTAATTTTGCAATCTCTTTGACCTGAGAGTTTGATCCATTTACATTAAAATAACCACAGACAGGCAGTATTTTCTTTCACATTTTGATATTTTGTCTTCTTAAGTCTTATATGTTTCTTGAGCTTCAATTCCTCCATTGATGCCTACTTCCACATTTATGCGGGGTTTTGAACTGTATCATTTGTAAGTCTCTTCTCCTCTTATTTCTGAGTATATTCTTCAAGTATTTTCTTTCTGGCTATGATTTGATTAAAATTTGACATCTTAATTTATAATATCTATAATATATTTAACTTGATACCAATTTATCTACAGTAGTGTATACATTAGTACTTTATGCATTTGCACTTTAGAAACTATAAGAAGTAAGAAGTGGTCTTTCTCATTGTGTTAGTTACTGTTCTCTAGAGAAACAGAATCAACAGAAAATATTCATAAATATAAAATTTATAAAAGTGTCTCACGTAACCATGGGAATGTAGACTCCAAAATCTGTAGGGAAGGTTATGAATCTGACATTTCTAATGGAGGGTCTGGAGGAACTCCACGGGAGAGGCTCACTGACATAAGCAGGAAGTGAACCTGTCTCTTCTGAATCCTCCTTAAAGGCTTCCAATGATTATATTAAGCATCACTCATTAAAGAAGACACTCCCCTTGGCTGATTACAAATGGAATCAGCTGTAGATGTAGCTGTTTTAGTTTGCTAGCTGCTGGAATGCAATACACAGAGACAGATCGGCTTTCAATAAAAGGGGATTTATTTAGTTAACATATAGATCTTCAGAGGAAAGGCAGCTAACTTTCAACTGAGGTTCTTTCTTATGTGGGAAGGCACAGGGCGATCTCTGCTGGCCTTCTCTTCAGGCCTCTGAGTTCCAAAAACTTTCCTCAGAGTGATTTCTTTCTGCATTTCCAAAGGCCTAGGCTGAGCTGCGAGCGCTGAGATGAGGTACTCTGACCTGCTTTGGCTGTGCTATGCTGAGCTCTCTCATTTAATCACCAGCCAATTAAATCAAATATCATTCATTGCAGCAGGCACACCTCCTAGCCAACTGCAGATGTAATCAGCAACAGATGAGGTTCACATGTCATTGGCTCATGTCCCCAGCAATAGAACTGGGCACCTTCACCTGGCCAAGTTGACACCTGAATGTAACTACCACTGTAGTCGAAGTGATGATGATTTGATTCTATGAAATGTCTTCATAGCAAAAGACAGGCCAGCACTTGCCCAACCAGACAAACAGATACCACCACCTGGCCAAGTTGACACATGAACCTGACCATGACACATACCAAAAAATACTATACAATATTAGTGACATTTATAATTGTGCAGATGGTTATCTTTATTGGAAGTCTTTATTTCTTTGTGCTGCTTAGATGCACTGTCTAGTGTCCTTTATTTTAATTTGAAGAACTTCTTTTACATTATTATGAACTGTCTTGTCTTGTTTATCTGGGAATGTCTCAATCTCTCCCTCATATTTGAAGGAAATTCTTGCCAGTTATAAAATTCTTTGTTGGTATTTGTTTTATTTCATCACTCTAAATATTTTGTACTTCTCATTGTTGCCTCCATAGTTTCTGAAAGAAATTGTAATTAATCTTATTGGGATTCCCTTGTATATACTTTTGCTTTTCTCTTGCATTTTTCAGAACTCTGTTTGTTCTTGGCATTGGACAATTGAATACTCGAGTATGGGCATGGTTCTCTTTGAACCCCTGTTTCGGGTTCAGTAGGTTTCTTAAATGTGTGTATACATATCCTTCATTTAATTTGGAAAGTTTTCTGTCATTATTTCTTTGAATATGCCTTCTGACACATTCTCTTTTTCTCTTCCTTGAGGGATTCCCATAATTCATACGTTTGTACATTTGATGGTATTCCAAGATTTCTATCCATTCTTTTTTTTTGTTCTTTTTATCTTTTAGCTCTTCAGTCTGAATCATTAAAGTTATCCTGTCTTTGAGATTAGTTATTTTTTTTTCTCCAATATGCTGTTTAAACCACCTTGGGAATTTTTCATTTTAGTTATTGTGTTATTCCACTCCATTATTTGTTCATTAATTGTTTCCTTCATATCCTTTAGTTCTTTTTCCATGTTTTCCTTTATCTCCTTGAGCATATTGAGTATCATTTTTACAAAGTCTCTGTCCCATAAGTCCAAACTCTGGTCCTTTTTATTGATCATTTCTGGATTTTATCTTGTTCCATTGAGTGAGCCATCATTTCCTATTTTTTTTTGGTTTGTCTTTAGTCTTTTATTTTTTTGCACACTGTATACTTTAATATTTTAAAGTGTTAACTCTGAGTTCTATGTTCCTTAGGTTTGTGTGCAACTAGTGATATATCAGAGATTTTCTTGACTACTAAAAGCTAATGAAAACAGACAAAGCA
This sequence comes from Myrmecophaga tridactyla, assembly GCA_004026745.1. NCBI lineage: Eukaryota > Metazoa > Chordata > Mammalia > Pilosa > Myrmecophagidae > Myrmecophaga > Myrmecophaga tridactyla. The sequence goes on along the minus strand of PVIY010047871.1, from coordinate 9,044 downwards.
AAGCAAAAAAAGCACCTTTCACTGTCTCTGCAAATTGACTCTGCTTTGGTTCATGGTTTCCTTCAGAGTTTAGCTCTCCTATCAAGACGATCAGTCCCAGGCAAATGGAGAGTGCAAGGTGCTCTCTGTTCTAATTTTGTGTGAAGCTGGAGACTTGAAGCTTGCTCCTTTTTTCTGGACTGTTCTTGCTAGAGGACTTAGGAATTCTCAGTTTACAGCCTACAAGATTTGGAGTAAACGTTTCCTCTTATCCTGCTTCAGTTAGCTAAAGCTGCCAGAATACAGTATTCCAGAAATGGATTGGCTTTACAAACAGAATTTATTAAGTTACAAGTTTACAGTTTTAAGGCCACAAAAATGTACAAATTAAGGCATTGACAAGAGGATGCTTTCACTCAAGAAAGGCCGATCATGTCCAGCATTTCTCTGTCAGCTGAGAAAGCATGTGGCTGGCATCTCCTGATTCTTTTCTCTTGGTTGTGTTGCTTTCAGCTTCTGATTCCAGTGACTTTCTATGTCAACTCTCCAAGCATCTCCAAGCATCTGCTCTCTGTGTCAGCTCTGTGTGTGTGTGTGTGTGTGTGTGTGTGTGTGTGTGTCAGCTCTTTTAAGGAATCCAGTAAACTAATTAAGGCACATCTTGAATGGGCAGGGCTACATCTTAGCAGAGATAATCTAATCAAAAGATCCCACCCAAAATTCTGTGGGTCACATCTCTTTGGAAACAATGGAATCAAAAGATCTTGCCTAAACAATAGGCCTATCCCCACAGATTGGATTAGAATTAGAAGAACATAGCTTTTCTGGGGGACATAGCAGTTTTAAACCAGCACCACTTCTTTTGAGATATATCTCTTTCCCCTCCTGGTATTCTCTAGTAACCGAGTGTGTAGCTATGTTTGCTACTACTTTTTTGTTTGTTTGTTTTTTGTTTGTTTTTGTTTGTTTGTTTTTTTTGCTACTACTTTTGAGTAACTTCATATTAATTGTTTGTTTCTCACACTCTGGGAGGGTAATGGTTTCTCAAACTCTGGGAGGGTAAGGTTGAGACAAATTCCTTGGCTCGGGCTCTCAATTTCACCCATAGATTAGCTCTGACATATATGTAGCACATTATGCACACAAAGGCTACTCTGTTCTCTCTGCAATAGGGCAAAGGACTCACAATGGATGCATAAGATGTGCCACCCTGTGTTGTGGAGGAACCAGGGGAAGGGGTAACAAGAGTACCAACAAGAGTTCTTCTATGGCTTTAGGAGCTGTGCTTTCTTCATTCAGCACTTGTCCAGCTAATGCAGATCTTAACTGTGGTTTTGAGGAAAGTCTTTAAGATTTTTCTGCTGACTTTTCCTAGGGAGTTTAAAACAAAAGGTACCTCCAGAATCAGTTACCAGTTAACTGAAGTAGCTGATCAAAGTCAGAGATCTACCATCAGACCACACTCCCCAAAGTTTGCAGCACTGTATTTCCCAGCCTGGACCAGCAAGTTGTGCCAAGGGCCCAAGTTCCAGCACCACTGCTGACTGATATGAGGCTGGAAGGAAAAGGGATGCCAGCTGCTAAAGTGAGGGTGAAACTCACTGGTATTTATCACAATTTACCAGTCTCTTTCACTTCTCTCTGGTTGCTGCAGTGTTCTACCAAACTCCAGAGTTTCTAAGTAATTAGCATAGACAGTTCCTGACAGTTCAATAGTTGTTTTGGTGGATGGACTGATTTGTGGAGCTTCCTACTCCACCATATTCTCACAGTCCTCTCTCTTTAATGGAAATCTAACTCTCTTTAAAAGGGGAAACATTATGGAGAAACTTCAGATGCAGATGCTGGGTGAACAGCTGCTTCAGAGCTGACAGAGACATAGACATCTGGAGACGCTTGGAGTGCCTACAGTGAGAGCAGATGCCTAGGCACGGACATTTAGAGATGCAGAGTCCAGCAGACATCACCATGTGCCTTCCCATGAGATGCTAAGCAAAAACCTACTATGAGATGTCACTGCATGTGCAACAGAATTGCCAATATAACATAGTTTTTTAAAGGGAAGAAAAGAAATTAACCAAATAGTGAAGAAGATATGTAGCAAGGGAATCCCATCCATTGAATGAAGGAATAGAAATATATGATAGAAATGTAGATTTCTGTCATTATCTGTTAAAGTTATACATGAAAAATACTCCATGAAACAGTAAGTCCACTTAGGTATAAACTTAACTAACATTCATATGCCTGTTCTCCAAGATTCTCATAGCTGAATATTTAAAGGAATAGTATTTATAATAAGTCAGAAATTGAAAACAACTGAACTGTTCTCAGAGAGTGGACTAAATAAATTGCTCTAAATCAATACAATAGAATATAATGTAGCAATGAAAATAAAAGAATTCTAAGCAAGAACATGCTATATATATATATATGTCTTGAGTAAAAGGAACCATGCAGAATATAATACATGTTGGGTAATTACGCTGATATATGTTTCAAAGCACAAACATAACTAAACTATAAAGTTTAGTATGCTCACATAAATAATACACTAGAGATAAAATAAGAAAGATATTTTCATAAAATTTAGCCTAGTAGTTAAGGATGTGGAAATTAGAAGTGAGAAATGAAAGTTTTATGGGGAGCTAGTGATATTCTATATCTCCTGATTACATAGATTCACTTTGTGATTTTTGTTTTTTGTATTTTCTCTGTCCTATTTCATAATGAAAAATGCTAAAAATCTATTTTTTCCAGATAAATAATTTTTGGCTGGGTTAGTCCTATTGTTTCCAAATAGTCTAATACTGTTTAAAATGCCCTTACATGTTGTTTTAGTTTGCTAGCTGCCGGAATGCAAAATAGCAGAGATGGAATGACTTTTAAAAAGGGGAATTTAATATGTTGCTAGTTTACAAGGCCAAGGAAAAGTCCCAATTAAAGCAAGTCTATAAAAATGCCCAAATTAAGGCACCAAAAAGAAGTTACCTTCATTCAAGAAAGGCCGATGAAGTTCAGGGTTTTTCTCTCAGCTGAAGGGTTATGTGGTGAAATCTCTCAGCTTTCTCTCCCAGCTTCCTGTTTCTTGGAGCTCCATCGGGGACAATTTCCTTCTTCATCTCCAGATGTTTCTGGTGGTCTGGGCTCTCAGCCTCTTGGCTCTGCTTGGCTCTGCTGTGGCTTTCTGTGGCTTTCTTGTGGCTCTGAAAAAGGGACTCTCCAAAATGTTTCCTCTTTTAAAGGATTAATCAGCGGAGTCACAACTCCTTGGAAGCTATCTGATCAAAAGTTACCTCCCACACCTGGTTGGATCACATCTCCATGGGAACAATCAAAATTCTGCCAGCCATCAATACTGAATGACGATTAAAAGACATGGCTTTTCTGGGATACACCAAAGATTCAAATTGGCACATATGTGGAACTCTGTAGATCTCTACTATAAAAAAGAATTTTGAACTAATATTTATAAGAAAGAAAGAAGAAATGGAAGGTGAGTGAATTCAAGATACTCAGTACATTGAGATTTAAACAGGGCATCTAAAAATGCACTCATGCTGCCTTGAGGGTCAAAAGAGAGACACTGTACTAGAAGATAAATAGCTTATTTATTTGAGGAATGGTTGAAAGTAGGACATAAAACATTCAAAATAATGGATCACTGTATCCCAAGGGAGGTCTTTCGAGGTCATGATATAGTGTTTCGTATTCAACCTATCATCATATATTTACTAAGCTTATGAGTTGCTTAGAATGAGGTTTAGGCAGCTGACTGGTCAAATTTCTACATTAAGCAAAATTAAGATGCGTACAGACACAAAAGTGAATAGAGACAGATTCCCAAGTAAACTTCCAGGCTATTAAAGGGTCAACTATTAGATAATATATTTTAATTATGATAAACTTAAAATTCTTCCTTAATACATGAATTTACAACCTCTTCAAACTCCAAAGCCCCAAATTTTTACACTAAATGATTTATATAAATGCACATCTGTGGGAAAAATATCTTAAGAATATTGCTAATGTCAGATAAGAGTTAAAAGTTTGAGGGCGGGCCACGGTGGCATTTTTGCCTGTTATGCCAGAGGACCCGGGTTCGATTCCTGGTGCCTGCCCATGTAAAAAAAAAAAAAAGAATTAAAAGAAATATGGCATCTAAAACAAGTCTGGTGATAATCCTATTTTACTGTCTTTAGTCTAAGGGCTATATTAAAAAATAAAAAAAATTATATCACAGAGGCTAGTAAGCAGCATGGTGAAATGTCTGGCCTTCATTACTAAGGAAAAACAATTCAGATAATTGAAATTTTCAGTATTGAAAAAAACAAATCTTTGTAGATATATGGCCCGCTATCATAAGCAGTTTCAGGATTACCATATATGAGATGAAATTCATTTTTCAAGAATTCTAGTGTTGTGTAGTTAGGAGATAAACTGTAGTTATAAATAGACCACTGAATTTAAAATGTCTAAAACACAATAAAAATGTTCTTGTGCTTTCAAGAAAACTGGAATGGAAAACAGTTGAAGAGATCCAGTCTGAGGTGGGTTGGAGGCATCTATGGATGCCATAGGTTTCAGACCCATTCCTGCCTGTGGGAAAGGGGAAATGTCATGACACATGGGCGGTTTATACTGGGGAAGTCTGAAATAGCTGTAAATCTCTTCTACTTATATTTCTTATCTAAGACTTATTCTTATGCTCATCTCTAAATGCTGAGGAGGCTGGTAAATGTAACTAATTTGTGACCAGTGTAAGGGCTGGTGGACCTTTCTCATTCAAATAAGGAAGTATGGGAGTCCCTTTGTTTAAGTTTCAATCAAAATAACTTAAATCTCAACCTCCTAACCTGACCCACATTCCTCTGAAACTATATCAGCATATGACATAAAAGATTAAGTTTACTAGAATATGATAGGTGCTTAGAGCATAAAATTTCTTTGATTGGTCCCTTCTATATACGGGCAGTCCTATATGCAAATAAAGTAGGATTCAATATACCCTAGTCTGTGATTGGTCAAAAACTAAAATGAATAATTATGATAATAAAGTGTAGAAAACTCATTTTCTGATTAGCTAGTGTGCCAGTTTAAGAAGGTTTATGTAACCTAGAAAAGCCATTTGTAATCCTAATCCCGTTTTGCCAGAGCAACTGTTTCTTCTAATCCCTATTCAGTACTGTATGTTGGAAACTTTAATTAGATTATCTCCATGGAGATGTGACTAACTCAAGAGTGGGTGCTTGACTGGACTAGGTGGAGATGTGTCTCCACCCATTCCAGGTGGATCTTGATTGGTTTTACTGGAATCCTTTAAAAGAAGAAGCACTTTTGAAAAAATTAGAGAAAGACAAAAGAGAAAGCCAGGAGATACAGAGAGAGCAAAGAAAGAAAACAGAATGCTGCAGAACCACGAAGCAGGGAAGCTACTTGCCAGTGACTTTTGGAGATGAAGAAGGAAAATACCTACCAGGCAACAGGAGAGGAAGGTAGCAAATGACACTCTGTTCACCACGTGTCATTCCAGCCAAGAAAGAAACCCTGACCGTGTTCACCATGTGCCTTTCCACTTGAGAGAGAAACCCTGAACTTCATTGGCCTTGAATCCAGGTATCTTTTTCTGGATGCCTTAGACTGGAGTTTTCTATAGACTTGTTTTAGTTGGGTCATTTTCACAGTCTAAAAACTGTTAACTTGAAACTTATTAAATTCCCCTTTTTAAAAGTCATTGAGTTTCTGGTATATCGCATTCTGGCAGCTAGCAAACTAAAACAGCTAGTTCCGGAGACTAGATTGTAATTCAAGTAGCCAGCCAATGGTGAATTGGGGGAGGGACTCTTTTGTGTTAGGGACTGAAATAAAAAGAGTCTGAGCACTCCCATACTTTGTACTCACTTGCCACTTGTTCTCAGGAGTGCCCTTTCTCATGAGAAGAAATAAAAGAGCTTCTACCGTATTGTATGAGTGTCTGAAAAATTGACTTAAACTGGTAACACTGAGCCGGTAACATGAGCTGGTAACACTGTTTCATACACCAGAAAGTAGAGGATAATTCAGATTTGGGGAAAAACAGGAACTCTTAAAGTTTGCTTAGATTTGAGAATAAACAAATTTATTCTCTTAATGAATTTTCTCTTCTATATATGTATAAAATCTAACTTGGAATCATTTTCAATTTTGATCTCTCTCTGTTTCTTATATTCAATATGTGAAAAATTATTCAGTTTATTCCTCGCATTTCTCTTAAGTTTCCTTAACATATTTTTATTTTCTCTTTGCCTATTATTTCTGCCATAATAACTTTGAAATTGATATCAATGCTGGGGAATGGGAAATAACATCAGGTTGGAAAGATATGGCTGACAGGGAAATTGTAGGAGTTAATAATTTATTAGAATTGCGTTTGATAATGGAAAAATCCCATAAGTGAACAGATGAAGGACGTAGTGTTCACTGTCATATTTAGGACCAAAAACATGTCATGTGGCATGTTTAATCAATTTATTTGTAGATATAACTTGTTTGCTATATTATTTTGTTGGCAGGCGGCAACGTCCGGATAGAGGTAAGATATCCAGGTTTAAGTTCAAGAGTATTATTTAAATTACTTTTAAATATTTGGAAGCTATTAGTAAAAGGTAGCTATTGGATCATTTGATATAAATTAGGTCAACTATATAGAACAAGCAGAAAGTGGCAAAATAGGGTAAAAAAAATAAAACCCCAAGGTATATCAACTTAAAATAATCAATAACTAGAATAAGCATTAACAAAGAAGAATAGAAAGAAACAGATTTTTCTCTACCTGTAAGTTACAAAATGTGCCTGCCACAGTTTTCTAGTTGCTGGTGGAATACTGTAGCCTGAAGACAAAGGACTTTATTAATCACAACACAGGTGAGTAAGTTTCATGTTCTCTTTGCCTCCTAACTTCCATACTGAGTGAAGCAGAAGTGCCTAGGAGAATGCTGCATAATGACCACCCACATGTGAAAGGATAAAAAAGAAAATGGTGGTAGGTACTTATAAGTGGCTTCTACTCAGGAATAAAAAAATCCCACACTTCTGACACATTCAACAACATGGAGGATTCTCATGGGCATTATGCTAAGTGACAGAAGCCAGGCACAAAATATTTTATAATGTTCAATGTCATTACTGTGGCATGCTAGAGTGGGCAAAATTATAGCGAAAGGAACAGATTAGTGACTTATTTGTATTGGTTATAGAAATAGCACATGGACAGCAAGTGTCGGGGGAAATGTTTAGGCATAATAAAAATGTTCGGGGTCATGATTGTGGTGCTGTTTACATGACTGCCTATCTTTGTCAAAATTCAGCTAATTATCTTTTGGAATTGTTAAATTTTTGTCTGTATATTATATTCAAATAAAGCTAGCTTTTGTACAATGATATAAGTGTATATTATGAGAGAGGAATGTAAACAACATGGTAAAGTCTTACCACTATAACTATAAAGATCTTAGATAATTAATCATTTTTAGCTTATATAAAAGAAATAATAGATGACATGTGAAAAACTATCTTAAATTACTTTTAAAGGTGTTGTATAACAAATAAACTCATTTTAAACGTTAAGTCCAGCATTGTGTATTAGCACAGGCTAACTGATGTAACAAACATCCACAAATAAGTATCACAGTAGCCAATTTCTTGCTCTTCTAATAATCTGGAGAGGTAAAAATGTTGACAGTGATCCAGTCTGGTGTGGGCTCTGCCATGTTCAATAGTTTGTTTCCTATATTTCCTGAGAAGAAACATAGAAGAGCATAAGTGGAATGGTTTTATTATCCAAGCCTTGAACAGATGGATACCTATCACTTCAACATCCATTTATTGTCTAGAACTCAGTCATATGGCCATATCCAACTGCCAAGAAGGCTCATAAATTTATCTACACTTGATCTTAGTCAAAAGGCCTAGAAGTGATGATAAATTTATGTGCTAGCTCTTCCCCATACATTTCATTGTCTAGAACTCAGTCATGTAGCCATATCCAATGGCCAAGAAGGCTCGTAAATTTATCTACGCTTGATCTTAGTCAAAAGACAGAGAAGTGATAGTAGACTATGTGCTAGCTCTTGGTCAAATGTTATCTCAACTAGAGATGGAGAAATTTGAGTATTCTACCTAGGGATATCTATGTAAATTTATTCCTACAGCAATACAATATAATTGATCTTCTCATAGCCATTCACCTCCTATCCACCAACCACAATCAAATGTGGACTTCTTACAATGTAAACCTCAGGATGGAACTCCTCAGTTTAATCCCAGTTGATAGTTATACGTTGTTTATTGGAATAAAAATTCTTGATAGTTAATTATCTGAGCCATATAATGTAGTCAAATTCATCTGGTTGCAGTTCAATTACATTCTCTTCTTCAGTCATTCTGGGCTTCTTTCAGTACCCAAAACCCAAAAAAATCCATCATGCTTTTTCCCTCTTCTGTGCCTCCACATGTCTGAAACAATTGTCTCCCTTATTTTTACCATGTTAATCTTTTTTTTTCTTCTCATTCAGGAGTTGTTTTTTGTTTTTTAATTTCCTTAATGAACATTTTTCCAATGACTCTTACACCCCAAGGTTAAGCTAGTTTTCCTGGGTCAAAACTCTTGTCAAGTCCTATACATAATCTAGAGCACATGTGTATAAGTAGTTAAACAATTGATGGAGTTGCTTACTTTCTAATGGAATGGTGACTCTCTATATGTTTTCTAAAATGAATATTCACTTGATTTAAGAGATTTATAACAAGGCAACCAAATGTTTGATTTATTTTTGGAAAATGTTGGGGTTCATTTCTGATTTCATTTTCAAACACACATAAAACAGCTACAAACCCCTGTCTCCCACCACAAAGCAATAATGCCTGGTAAGGACTAATGAACTAACTAAAATAAAACAACAAAAATAAGTTGAAAACAACAGACTGTGTGATAAGTTCCTTTTCAGTATTCTAAATTGTAAAATAGGCTCCATTTTAAAATGTTTAATGCTTTAAATATGCATAAATAAAATATAAAACATAAGTCA
>PVIY010047869.1:0-17636 GCA_004026745.1 Myrmecophaga tridactyla | reverse complement strand
CCCCTGACCCTCCCATACCCCTGGCGCTCCCTGGCAGCCCCAGCCTCCCCGCACCCCCGACCCTCCCGCACCCCCAACCCTCCCGGCACCCCTGGCGCTCCCTAGCACCCCTGACCCTCCCCGCACCCTGAACCTTTTGCACGGAGCAGCTGCACCCCAGTACCCCAATTCTCTCCCCTGCCCCCCTCAGTGGCAGCCAGCACCAGGCCAGGGCCCCCTACCTGGGCTTGGGGTCCAGGGGGCTGGGGGTGGGGCGCTGGGGGACGCCAGGAGGGGGAGGCAGCCGGCAGCGGCCAGCACGACAAGGAGGACCTGCCCTGCAGCCTTCGTGGGACGCTTGGCCCCCTCCTTGGCTTTGGGCTCCCTGGCACCCCTGACCCCCCCCGGCACCCCTGGCCCTCCTTGGCTCGCAGCCGCAGCTCTCCAGCTCGCACAGGGCCTTCTCCCTGTGTGTCCCTGGGTCCAAATTTCCCTCTCCCTACAGGATCTGGCCATGGGGTGGGGTGCCCTGCCCCGGCAGGACCTCATCTTCACCAAGTCCAGCCGCAGACGCCTCTCCCCACAAGGCCACCTCCACAGGTGCTGGGGTTAGGGACACAAAGTGGACCTCCGGGGACAACCCAACCTGTACAACAAGCCAACAGGCGTGCGCTTCTCACCCCACAGCCTTGCGCTCAGTTCTACTACCTGCAGGGTCCCGGAGGCGGGCAACTCGGGGAGCCCTGAAAGCTGCCAGGTTCCCCAGGGGGCCACTGAGACACTTAGCATCACCCTTCAATTTGAAGGGCCTCAGAGACTGCGGCACATTGATTCCTCATGTGGGAAATGCCAATGCTATGTGCGCAGGTACCAAGAACCGTCTGTCCTATAGATGACAGCACCGGCAGTGGTTATTTCATATTTTTACCTTCCCCATGATGACACTCCAATAACAAGTTTAACACACACACACACACACACACGCACACACACAAAAAAACCCTAGAGACTTCCCTCAGCTTAACTCAGCTAGCAACATCAATAGCAAACCGGAACCCCATTAAATATTAAAGGAGGCCCCGGCTCATCAGAAATGCACAGGGAGCACCCAATTATCTGCACTCCAGAAAGCAGGTGTCTGACTTAGCTATTCTCTTTAAAACAAAGGTCACTTAACAGCTGGGGGGCAGCTTAGAAACAGCAGTGGCAGCAGCCTGGCCCCGACGGAAGCCGGCTCCCTTCCCACACCCGCATCTCCTGCTCAGCTGTGTTTACCATCCTCAGAGATGGAAATGCATAATTGGCTTCACGGGATCGCTTCCAAAAACATTCAAATTCCATGATTTATGGCTTTTTATACGATAAAAACAGCTCCGAGAGCCCCAAGGCCTGTCGACTGCCACGAACGGCATCAGGAGCACTTTGGGACACGTGGTGGGGGAGCAGATGGTCACCCTACCTTCAGGACCTGTTCCAGGTTCTCCAGCTTGGCTCGGGGCTGGCGTCTCTCCTGCAGGACCCGCTCGCGTGCCTGGGTGCCGAGGCGGAGCGCACAGCGGGGCTGAGCATAGCCCCCTCACCTGCAGACAGAAGGGACGGGGAGGGGACTGTGAGAGCTGCCCTGTGGGAACGGCCCCCTCAGCGTGGGGGATGGGGAGGCTCGCCCCCTTCCCCATTCATGATTCCTGCGCTTCACACCCTCCTGCTCCGGGCGGCCAATCAGCACACGCCCGCGCACCTCTGCCACGGCCACAGGGGTTGGTTCAGAACTGGGAATGGGACCCAGACCTGGCCAATCAGTGGAGCCCAGTTCCCCTGCTAGAGGGATGGGCTGGGGAGGGGGAAGGGGCCCAAGGGGGCGCACAGGAAGTGGAGAAGAAGGAGCTGTGGCCTGTCCAGGAGCCTGGGACGAGACACTGCACTGACCTGTCCTGGGGTAATAGGCCTGATGCTACCTCCCCACTTGCCGTCAGGAGGGAGGGGCCGCCTGAGGACAACAGAGCCCGTAAAAGGGAAGCAGAGCCAAGAGATGGGGAGGGAGGAGCGTGGGACCCTGAAGATAGCACCGAGCTCCTGGATCTAGCTGTGCCTGAAGCTCACACTTCCTTTCCTCTCCAGTTTCTCAGCAAAAGGAAAGCGCTGTTTATACCGATTTTAATTGTTTTCTGGCCCTTTGAACTAGGAGAGTCTCACAGATACAAAAGTGTTACAAAAGTTGTCTACACCTACTCACTCTGTTACCTGGAAATTTCATGCTTGTCTTAAAAGTGGATAAAACTGCAGCACAGCTCCACAGGGATTAGGACGGGTGCCCCAAAAACCTCAGAAACCATGTCCTTTCCACTCTCAGGCCAGGTTATAAATTCACTTGGGAGCATGACTTACCTTAAGGCTCTCCTCTGGCTTCTGCTCTAGGTTGAACTTTGCCACCCCTCCCCCAAAAAAGACAGACTGAATTCCCAACCCCCAGGACCTCAGAATGTGACCTAGAAAGTATGGTCTTTATGGGCATAATTAGTTAAGACTGGGCATGCTGCAGGAGGGTGGGCCCTAATCCAGTATGACATGCGTTTATAAGAAGAGGGAAATCTGGACACACAGACAGACAGGGAGAAGGCCATGGAAAGACAGAGGTCAACAAATCCCTGAAGCTGGGAGAGGCCAGGAAGAGCTCCCCACTGCAGCCTTCAGAGGCCAGCAAATCCCGGCCCATGGCGTGACGGTACACTCCCCACTCTGGAACCCTGAGACAGTTTGGGGTACTTTGCTACGGCCCCCTGGGAAATGAAGACGTGTCTGTGAAACATATAACTTTGTGCTGCCAATGAGGGAAATTCCAGAGGTTCGTTTCCCACTGATTTTCATTCCAGAAGCAGCATCTTTTAACCCAACAACAGAACTCTGTCTTCTTCCCTCTCCCCCAAATGTACACCATGAGTCATGCCTTCAACAGCTGACTATTATAAAGTCATGTTTCTCTGCAGCAAAAGGTTTTTCTGTTTCAAATACTTTCTGTTCTGTGAAATTACCCTGACGGTTTATGTGCACCACGTGAAGAGAAAGGGAGGTGCCCACTTGGCATGCCTAAATGGGAACACGGGAATGTGGCAGCTTAACAGGTCACACAGAGGTCTCACTTCAGGGGCATTTCCATGCCGTTCCATGACGCATCAGGCCGTGAACTTGGACACATCTCGAACGCCCGAGGTGAAAATGTCACGACTCATTTCAGCTGGAGCAGGGTGCCATTGGAAGGGCAGTGCAGGGCTCCAGGTACCCTGAGAGCCAGCCCCCCCCCCGCCCCCGGCCTAGCATCCCAGGAATATCGCGCTTGGGTGTAAAGTCTGACCTCCCTAAAGTACAGCCTCACTCGGGGGGTGGCATGAGCACTCTCAAATATAAATCAGAGCCTGGAGGTCTCCCCCTTGACCCCCCGTGGTGCTTCCATGACATCCAGAATGAAATCCTCACTCCTCGCAGCTGACAGTAACGAGACCTCGGGGGCTCTGGCCCTGCCCACCTCTCACCGCTGACCTGTCCCCCGTCCCAGGCTCCTTCCCACTGCAGGACCTTTGCACTTGCTGTTTCAGGGCTCAGCACCTCCGGCCTCCACCCCGAGCCTGGGGGGAGGGGCTCCTTCTCCAGCAGGGGCTTCTCAGGCCAGCCTCCAAACCACACGAGATTTAACTACTTGTTAGATGTGTTTTGAGATGTATCACTTTTCTGTGTGTGTGTGTGTCATATTTCACAATGAAAATCGTTAAAGGAGAAAACGCATATGGGATTTCACATGAGCCTGTGGGACAGCAGGATGCCAGAAGCACGGAGCAGTGGGTCTGGGGGAGACTCCAGCCCTCTCCCTATGGGCTCTGCTGTGTCACCCTCTGGGCCTTGCCAGGGCAGTCACCTCTCTGGGCGTGGGAGTCCTGCTCCCAGCCGTGGCTGCCTCAGGGGTGGGCAGCCGAGTCAGGGTGACTTGGGTAGGAGAAGCCGTCTAGTGTCAGCTGCCCACACCCAGCTCCCCACGGCGCTGGCGTCGGCCTCATGCGATGCCCAAACCACCCCCCCACTTTCTGCACATTTTTGTCCCTGTTTAAGTGAAAATATTCCTGGGCTGAGAAAGCCATCAAGCCTCCTTAAGTACTCACAGCTCAGTGTGAATGAGCTACTAGAGCCTTTGCAGAGGGGAAGAGTGAAACCCAGAGGAAGCACAGGGGAGAGGGCACAAATGGAGAGTTGGCGACAGACAAGAAACTCAGCTCTTCTGAAAATAAAAAAGGGCCAAGCAGAAAGGCGGGGAAATTACTGTCAAGTAAAGAATACTCTAATCTTTCGTAGCAAATTGTTAGAACTCCGTTGGAAGCTGTGGCGTTGCGTCCCCCATCTGTTACTCACTCGGCCCCAGCACCCATGGGGCACCTGGCATCGGCAGAGGTGGCTGCTGTGCTCTGAGCTGCCATCCGCACCCTCACGTGCGATGGGAAAGAAGGTGATAAAAGTCACAAAGCAAAGCAAAGCAGCTGAGGTCATCGAGAGAAAAGAGGGAGGGTGCTTCGTGCAGTGCCCAGACCTGACACAGCCGAGGGGAGTGGCAGGAAGCTGCCAGCTCTCGGAGACCAGGGCGCAGAGGACACGGGGCAGAGAAGAAAACCAGCTGCAGAGACAAGCGGGGGTCGGAGGGATGAACAGGGGCTGGGGCGGGGTGAGTACAAGGAGGATGGTGGGTGGCGTGGGCGAAGAGGATGGCATGGGGTGGGGGGTGGCGGCCCAGTTTCCTTTATGGAAGGCACTGGAAGGTTTCATCAGAGGAGTGACAGGCTGTGGTTTGCAGGGCAAGACCCATCTGGCTGCCGCGAGGGAAATGACTGGGATGATAAGAGGAGAGGCGCACAGGCCCCGTAAGAAGCCACGGCCGCCACCCAGCCAAGGAAGGTGGCAGCCTGGAGAGTGTGACAGCAGCGGGCAGCAGGGGAGGGGGCTCGGGACAGGCCGCTGGCTCAAAGGAAACAGGGCAGAAGGGGTGGGAGGCATCGAGGGGCTTCTTCTGGGCCTGTGGTCATGGGTGGTGTCGAATGGCCTTCCAGGCGGCGGTGACAGGTGGCAGAGAGAAGGCTCCACAGGGTGGAGCTGTCCGGGGGCCGCGTTATGACCGCCCCTCCTCCCTGCCCCCTCCAGGTTCCCGCGGGTTGGGGGCAGTTACCTCGTCCTGCTTCCCAGCCTCGGCGCGGAGGCCTGCATTCTGGAGCCTCAGGGGGCTGTGTCCACAGGCATCCTCCTAGGACAGAAGACAAGGCACCATGAGCTGGCTCCCCAGCCTCCAGGACACAGCGGGGCAAGGGGCGGCCCTGGCTTCGGGATGAGACCCAGGGTGGCTGCCGGTCCTGCAGTCTGCAAGCTGTGCGCTGAGACCCCTTCCCAAGCGTCCCGGAGCCACCGGATTCAAACTCTATGGAACAGTGGTCCCGATGTTTTATGGTGACGGCATAAGAATGAAGTAAAACGATACCCATGGGGCAGCACCAAGCAGGTAAGTAGTGCCCAATAAACGGGGCTATTTACCCACATCACATGTTTGCATTCTGAAGAAGCAACAGAACTTCTCCAACCAGTGTCAAGTCAAGCCTTCGCTTGCCCCTTCACAACACTGCGTGATAATAAACAACAGAGAGACAAATCAACATGCCACTGCCTTGTCCGAAAGAAGTCACAGCTCTATGGGCTCTAAAATGGCAGAAACGCTAAGAGAGAAGAGCTCCTGGACCCGTGAGCTTCTCAGTCCAGAAACGGGCAGAGAGCGTTGCGAGCCCAGCTTTCCCACTTCAGCCAGGGCTCAAAGGGCCTCCCATGGGGCAGGAGACCCCCAGCAGGGTGCAGCCAGCCCCGGGAAGACGGGGAGGGGCCGTGCCTGTGCCTGCAGGGACGCCACAGACAGGGCAGCCCCACCACACCCCAATGCCACTGTTAGGAGCTCTGAGCTGCCAGCTATCAAGTCCCACCCCAGGGTGTGGTACAGTAAATACACACAGGTGGGGGGGAACAGGGGTGAGCCCAGAAAGAGGGAGAACTTGGGGGGTCATCCTCAGATGGAAATCCCAAACACGTAAATAAAATGAACCCTGAGAAAGAGCGCCAGCAAAGCAGCGGGCAGTGTGAACCAAGCCCAGAGGAGATGAAGTAACAAAGCAGCCTGGAGGCGGCTTCCTCGGGTGGCATAGGGAGGAAACAGGCGGCATCTGTGTGAAAGTGCAAGAAGGAGCAATGGGGAGACCCAGTGGTCCCCAGAGGCCCCCGGCTGTGCCGCGGCCGGTGGCCAGGTCCAAGGTCTGTTTTCACGTCCCACGCCCAGCCGCACCCCCGCCTCCTCTCAGCCATGGCCATCACCAGCCCGTCCATCCTCTGGCACGGGCCACGCTTCCACAGTGACGAAGCACAAGGAGGAAGCGGACACAGCCCCTGCCCATGTGGCTCATCCTGGGCTCCCATGTGGAAGGCTCACTACAGCCCCCTGCCCCCCATGCCTCTCTCAATGTGAAACAGGTTACGGCGGGGTCCCGTGGGGGCCCCTGATGCCCTGTGGCCAGCCTGGCCTGTCCCAAGGGTGGGAAATGCTGGAGATTTCAAGGGGCAGTGTCCTAAGGTAACCACCCAGCTCCTGGCCTTGGGGAACACCCCGAAGTAAACTGACCTATGCTGGGATAGGGAGCAACCACCAGAGAAGGACAGGGAGAACTTAAAGTGGGGCTCTGAGGTCAAAGGGCCCACACACAAACACAAGCGCTCCCATCGTGGGTCATGGGACCTCGGACAAGTAGCTCCACACCCGTTACACGCTCCGTGACCTAGAGCCGGAGGGCGCCCACCCCTGCCCCACCTGGGGCCCGAGAGGGGCTCTGAGCAGAGGCCCCCCCACCTGGTCAAAGCTCAGGCAGGCGGCCCGGCCCCCTGACGGCAGCACATCACCACCTTCCACGCTCTGCCACCACCAGGGCACTGGGCCCACTCACCCACGTCTCTGCATCTCTCCTGGGAAAAGCGGGGGCAGGGAGGGAGCGGACGGTTGAGGGGGGGACACAGAAACCTATAGCCACGTACTCCATCCGTACCCCACCAGCGATGCCAGGTCAGCTGTTCAACCCGAAGAAGTCCACCTGCCCAGCAAAGGCTGAGGGCCTAAATCCAGGCCAGGAAACTCCACGATGCCACTGTGCAAAGGGAGGGGACATGCGCCATCGTTTCCCCAAGCAGTTTTCCAAAATTGGACAGATTTAGGGCTTCGAGTACCACTGAACGTATTCTCCCCACGCTGGGAGGGGCCCGTCACGGAAAGAGCTGCTGGAAAGCAAAACCGTCCCCCCAAACCAGCAATCCCTCACCCCAGGCTTTTAAAAACCACACACAGAGGCACACACATGCATGCACGCACACACGCACAGATGCACACACGCACAGAGAAATGCCCACATGCACGAGCCACGTGCACACAACTTAGCAGAGTGTCAACGCCCTGGACGGCGACACCGCAAGAAACCCACTCCTGCAAAGACATCCCGGTAACGGTCCAAAGAACGAACAAAAGGTGCCAGGCTGAGCCCACAGACAAAGCGACTTATCCCCCAAATTAGGAACATCTGGCTGCACCCACCATCCCTGCCACCCCCCGAAAAGGCCGGGAGGTCGTGATGGGATGCGGGTGTGAGGGGCTCACACTCAGAGCATGGCTCGCACACCGGGTCCTGCCCAGGCACCCACCCCGCCCCGCGTGTGTGCAGTAGGGGGACATTGGGGGGCTGCTGACCGCCCTCGCGTCCTATGCTATGAGGGTCCGGAAACCGAGGACACTGACCCCGGACACTGTCACCACTGCCACTCCCAGGCCGGCGCTCGCTGCCCGGGTGAGCTGGCCCCACTGACCACAGCCATGCCGATGGGAGCCCGCCATGGACAGCACCGCATGGGGGGTGCCCGAGTCTCCCAACAGACATGGGCATGCAGATGCAGCTCGAGCGCTTCCCGGGAGGCGCAGGGGTCACGGGCCCTGACAGTCCTGGGGCAAGGGGCCTGGCAGCTGGACCCAATGTCCCCCACCTCTCCTCCCCAAGGAATGCGCCCAGGCCGGCGGGGAACACACGGCTCCGGCCTCCAGGGGGGTGTCCTGTTGTTGGCCAGCGGCCCCCTGAGTGCCCGGTGGCGGGGCTGGACATCACGACACCCCCAGCCGGGCACGGGAGCCAGGGACTCTCCACCGCCTCGCCATGCCGAGGAGCCATCTGCAAGCCATGTCTGCACAAAACCACCTGCCTCGGTCTCCGGGACCTGAAATAGCAGCGAAGGGGAAAGCCGGCCTCTGTGTTGGTTTGCTTCTTCAGAAACCTGCCCACCTTCTCTTCCAGGGCAGAGGTCTTCAGCATGGCAATCCCGGAGGTGGTTTTAGACGAAGTTTCAAGCCGCGTGAGGCAAGAGGGCTCAGGAGTTACAGGACAGCGGCTGTGTAGTGAGAGAGACCTTTCTAGAAAGACCCAGAAGGCGCTGGCAGCTGTGGACGCCCCTGCGAGTCCATGGGCAAGGGGGTGGGGGTGCCCGGCGAGCTGCCACACAGCAGGGCACAGAGCGGAGGCCTGGCACGTGGCACAGCGGCTCTGGGGAGTCTGGGGACAGCTAGGACCAGACATCTTGAGGTCCCGCAGACGGCAGCTATGGATGGTGCATCTAATGCATGACACAGGAACAATCTTACTTGATCTCCCAGGCACTATATGGCAAAATGATGAGCAAAAGTGAATGCAGATGAGAACAAGGAAGGAGGCAAAGGGCTGGCGCAGCAAACACACAGGCCCACAGGAGAGGAGGCAGCCAACAAGAACGGGTGGAAAGGGCCAGACAGGAGAACATTCTAGAGCAGTCAGGAATGCAGCAAATGGCAGGGCGTGTGCCCATCTCCAGGCTCGGCCAAGCTCAGCCCCGCGAGAGGGGACCCGGCTGCCCCAGCTCTCCTGAGTGTTTATAGCTGGGGCCCTGGACTTCTACTGAAATCTCCCTGTTCTATAATGGAATTCAAATAATAATAATTATTATGGGCTCCCTCCCAAAAGAAAAAAGTCTACAGGGTGAATTCAGACCTGTTTGCGTGCCACGTTGGCAGGTGAGACGGGGGTGCAGGAGGCCACAGGACACTGTGAAATTACCACATGCGAGTAGAAAAAAGAGACTGGCTATCATCAAACACAACTTTGCACCAAATTTTCCCTAGTCACCCCAGCCCAAAATGTCCAGCTGTAGACTAGGTTCTCCTGACATTGCCCACACAGCTCAGGGACGAGGCGAGGAGGAAACGGGCTCTTCCAAAGGCCCCTGGCCATCAGCAGTCCTAGTTAAGCCACATTTCAAGGCACCCAACAGCAGGGAAGCTGGGACGGGAGGAAGGGACTTAATGGGCCAATTCGGTCCCAGGTGTGCAGGTGTCAGACACGGCCTCGGGGAGGTGGTGGCAGTGGCACAGGCTGACACATCAAGTTGGGAGCAGCGGGGGAAATTAGAGGCACCCCTCACTGCCTGCACGGACCCTGCTCAGGGCAAACCCATGCGGGGCCTGGCTCTCAGGGTCCAGCACCCAGCACTCCCCTCACCCCAGCCCTGCATCACCCAACCCGCAGCTTCCGTGCATCTGCTCTGAGGTTCTCAGAATGCATGGCACGAGCATGGCGAGCATTCCAGCATCCAGAGAGTGGGTTTCACCCCGTGGTTCTGGGGGGACCCGCGGGGCGGGATCCGAGCTGTCCTCGGCCTGAACCGGGGCAGATGAGCATGGCAGGACAATGCTCCTGGCTGGGGGACCCGTGCTGTGCAAGTCCCCACATCCCAAACAGCTCTGGGCAGCTGAGTCCTTGCTGGAGGCGGGATTTCCAGTGACAGCAGTGGGCCGACGAGTGGCTGACGGGTACCCCCAAGACTCACGCCACCTGGAACCCGTGACTGTGCCCAGATATGGCAACAGGACTTGGCAGACGCCTCAAGTTAAAATGGGGTCCAGGTAGGCCCCTCCTCACAGACAACGGGGACGTGGACACAGACACACAGAGCGGAGACGCGTGGGACGGGACGGACACCCACGGAGGGAAGACAGCTGTGCCACCATGGAGGCAGGGGTGGAGAGGTGCCACCACCAGGCAAGGAACAGCCACGGATTTCCAGGAGCCCTAGGAGGCAAGGACGGACCCTGCCTGGGGGCCGGGGGGGTCCAGGGGGGTCCAGGGGGGGCCCGCCCTGCAGAAGAGCCCCACCCTGCAGAAGAGCCCCACCCTGCAGACGCTTCAGTCCAGACTTGCTGCCCCTGAGCCATCCCAGGGACATCTGTGACCAGTGTCACCTCTGGGCCCATGGAATGAGATGATGGATTCCTAATTTCTGGTTTCATTTTGTTCAAATGTAAACATAGTTATATACATGTCTAACATAATCGTATTACATCAAAATGCAAGGGTGGCGGGAGGACGAGGGCAGGGGGAGGGCAAGGGCAGGTACCGGGGTTTTTGCGGAGCCCCAGAAGGCAGGAAGGGCTGCAGCCGCCCAGGGGAGAAAGGAGGAGGGGAGGGGCGGGGAGAGAGCATCGTGCTCAACACGGAGTCTGCAGTAAACCAGCCCAGTTGTTTCGTGGACAGGTGGCCAGGTCACTGCAGGACGCTGGGCGGGAGCTCTGGTATCTTTAGGTACCGGCACTTTCTTTCCTGGACTGACATAGGGCCTGTCCCCTGGACAGGACACTCGCTGGACTGAGCACCTGCACGTATTCCGAGTATGTCCCACCGGTTTTCCGGGTTCCTGAGCGTTTCCCAGCCTCCATCCCCTCCCCAGCGCAGCCAGCTGGGTTTGTGCTTTTGCCAAGAGGCACGGTGTCAACTCTAAGAGACTCTCACTGAACTTCAAGCCAACACCAGCCATTCTCAAAGCCTCCGAGCCTGGCATAGATTTTATCACAGAGCATGTGTTGAATCCCTTCACTTTTGAAAACACACATAATCCTGTGGCAGAAAGAAAAACTGCAAATACAATGTGAGAAAAGAGGAGTCGGGGTGGGGGACGAGGCTCATGAACTTCACTTTCAGAGAATCATTAAACGAATAATCCTATCCTTTAATGAAAAGGGTTCACCCTGCAAGCACTAGCACTCCAGCACCCACAGTGAGGGCAAGGGTGCCTCATGACAACAGCCCCGGAGGACGGGGGCTTTCGTGGCTTCCCGTGACTCCAGGAAAGAACCAGCCTCACCGAGGCTTTCGCCCCCAGAGGAGATGAAAGTGGTCCACTCAGACCCCAGGTTCCAGTGGGTGCTCTGGAATCATGCAAAGGGAAATCAGCGTTCCTGCTGTAAGTGGGTACAAAACCAGCAGGTGAGGGTGCTTGGCGAATGGGGGATCCTGGTCTTCTCCCCATTGCCCTTCCTCAGTCCGTTAGGAACCACATGCTGTGGGCCTGATCCCCCGGGGGCCTGGCGGGGAGAGTCTGCCTGGGGGTCCTGAGATGCTCCGTATCTAACACCGGAGCCGATGCGACCTGCCCTTTGCATCTGCAGGGCAATGAGGCTCACACGACAACGCGGGTGCCAGCTCTGGAAGCTGGTCTTTAGGCCCTTCCAATGACAGGTCTTTGCTTCCGGGGGCCCTTGGGTCGAGCTGGGGAGTGGAGCAATGGGGTTTAGGGTGGGAGCTGGCCACACCAGAGAGGCCAGCAGTGAGCTTTGGGGTGGGGGCTTTGAGCCATGCCGGGAGGGGCTGGGACTGCAACCTCCACGTGGGCACCAGTGCACCAACCAACCAATGCCACGAAGCAGCCAGGCCCTGGTGAAACCCTGCACGTGGGACCGGGCGGCAGATCTCCACGCACTGGTTCCACGCGGACAGGCCACAGACACGCTGAACCTGGGCCTTCCTCAGATGCCGCCCCACATGCCTCTCCCCTGGGCTGACTCCCGCCTGCCTCCTTTCCCTGGAATGTGCCATGCCTGTGGGCACGACAGCCTTCAGCGGGGGGGAGGCGTCTGAGTCCTGCAGGCTGACGGCCACACATCCAGTGGCCCTCCAGACTCGCCATCGGCATCAGCACCAGGGGCGTGCTTGTGGGAGGCACCCTCGGCTCGCGCTGCCGTTGGCTGCACTCCCTGCATTCCCACCAATCCCCTGTATTAAATCCCTGCGTCCGATGCCTGCGAACACATCGGCCTGGGGTCACCAGCAGGGCAGGACCGTCCAGGACCCATGGCCCGGCTGGGAGGGGATCCAAGAGGCCCAGCCGCATGGACGCGAGGAGGATGGGGTCTGGGTCCAGACTTCCACTGTGCAGGCTGCTCGGCTCGGCCAGGGGGTCCCCTGCCCCCAGCGTGGCCCCAAAAGGGTTCAGCCAGGAGCCCCGAGGTGCCGGATGAACCAAGGAGAGAAAGCGAGCCCAGCCACGCCGCGGGGACGCCAGCGTCACCGCAGTCACGGACTCAGGCCACGGCTCCACGCTGACCCCACCCTGAGAGACACAGTCCACTCAGGGGCGTTAAGAAAAGGGTACGATGCCCCCCCTCCCCCACGGGACATCACCAGTCGCTTCAGCTGCACTCCACCTGCTTGGAAATGGACAACGGCAAGGCACGGGAGCCAGCTGTGCTCCGTGAAGGCCTGGAGGCAGCAAGCGGAGCCAACAGCATTCAAAACATCAGGATTTTTCTCATGAAAATCATAAATATCATCGTGAAGAATTTAAGAAATCTCAGTCTTAGAAAATAGAAACCTGCTATACTCCCACCACTCAGAGGCGCAACTGTTCACGTCAGATTGCATTTATTTTCAGGTTTTTTTCTATACGTATGTCTAAATAAAAGAGTATTTTTAAATCTTAGTCATATGGCATTGACGGTTCCCTTGGCCATAAGCCATTCTAAAATGTAATTTTTAATACCTGTGACATATGGCATTGCATGGCTATACCATAATTCATGTAATCAGTTCCTTGTTTTTGCATATTTGGGGTTTTAGATTTTTTTCTTTC
Source organism: Myrmecophaga tridactyla (assembly GCA_004026745.1). Classification (NCBI taxonomy): domain Eukaryota; kingdom Metazoa; phylum Chordata; class Mammalia; order Pilosa; family Myrmecophagidae; genus Myrmecophaga; species Myrmecophaga tridactyla. Next base: position 4,631 of record PVIY010047869.1, on the reverse strand, counting down.
ATAAATAATGGTGAAATGGATATTTTTCTGCATGCCATTAGGCAAATCTCTATTTGATTAGGGAAATCCTCAAACAGGAAATCTGGGTCAAAGGGTTTGAGCATATTTAAGGAATTTAATACATCACACCCAAAATGCTAAATGTCCTTCATGAAAATTGCCCCAACGTACTCTTCCACCAGCACCTATTAAAAAAAAATTCTTAGCACCCTCGCCAATACTGGGTATTAAAACTTTCTGAGCTATCAATTTTATAGATGAAAAACATCACCGCATATTTCCATGGCTTTCAAGTGGATTCCTTGTGAGGCTAAAATTTTTTCATACATTTATTGTCCATGCAGCCATCAACAGGGCTAGCTTTTTTGGCCACCGTCTTTTTATGCTCTGAAATAAATATATTTTTTTGAAGTTTAGGTTTCTTATCTGGAAAAAGGAAAAGCAGTGGACCGTCTAGCTCAGGAACAATTCTCTCCCTTACCAACCTGTAGTTGCCAAACAGAAGCAGGCGTCCAGCAGGCAGTAGGGCCAGCAGGCTGCAGAGGCAATGCATTTCCCCCCAAAAATAATAAACTCCTTTCCAACGAGGCTTGGCGGTTTGGGGGCTTGAGGATGCAAAGGGCCATCACGAAGGAACGACTTCAGGGTGGGAGACAGGACCAACGTCCCCTGTCTCTCCGAGAAAGACTTCCTCCACCTGCAGACGCACAGGGGCCCAGCGAGGCAGTACACTAGAGCCGAGGAGAGCTGGCCACGTGCTGGAAACTTAATTCGGTGCACCGAGTTCGAAATAAACTTGCTTTAACTTCCAGGGACCAGGGCACTGGCACCCCTCTGCGTCATCTAAGTGTTTTCCTTACTGCGCACGCTGTAGGATTTAAGCCGTGTCCTGCTCCCTGAGCTTGAGAAACCTCGCTTGGTGTGCACTCGGGAGACCTTCTCAGGACGTCTCTCCTGACAGCCTTGTCGGGTAGACGGGCCACTCCTTCCAGTGACCCCAGGGCTTTTCGTCCCGTGCTGTCCAAACCCCGCACCCCCATTTTGCTTGATTCCAGGGCAATCTTTCAGGCGACTCCCTGGGACACCGCCCCGTTGTCCCAGACGGGCCCCTCTCGTCTCTAGCATCTGGGGGCCTCCGCCTCACCCTGCTCCCCCCATTTCCCCGCAGGGCCCTTGGGAGGCTCCCTCCTCCTTCGGGGCCCGCTTCCTGCCTGAGTCCGACCCCAGCAACCCTGTCCTCGGAAGGGGGGACGCGGGCCCTGGGCTTTCTCCCCACAAGCTACTCGTCGCCTGTTTCACCTCCTTGCCGGGTGCAGAGGCCACGCTCCCTGGGGCCATCCCTCTGCCTCCTGGGCCCCAGGCCGGCCCCCCTCGGGGCAGCGGGGCAGCTGCCCGGGCCGAGGGGCGGTGACCAGAGTCAGCCCTGAATGGGGAAGACTGGACCCAGTCCCTGCACCGCTCTTCCCCCCTTCTATTCTCTTCTTTCCCTGGTGTTCTCTTTCTTTCCTTCTTTTCTTCCTCCATCCCTCCTTCCACTGTCCTTCTCCTGTTCCTTCTCTCTCTCCTCTCCCCCGGAACTGGCCTGTGGGTCATTCCCAGGAGCCCCGGCCAGCAGCATAGAGCATTGCAGCCCAAAGGACGCCCAGACTTGGGTCCTGCCCGCTCCGAGGAGCAGCCGAGGCAGAGAGTGGGAGCGTGGCCAGGGCTTGTCCTGCGGGCACAGGGTGGATGGGCTGCACCCGACCGGCACCCAAAGGCCCCTTCCCATACCCCCTCCGGCTCTCGGCCATGTCCGGGCCTCAGGCACACATGGGGGAGGCCGGGCTGTAGGCGTTCGGAGTCTCTGGGCCAAAATAATACCAAGATTCCCCACGCATGGCACAGCCTCCAACCCCTCGTGGCCCGTGTCGCGCCCATTTGCCACAGCTGTCCGAGTCTATCATTTGTAAATTTTCTTACAGCACAGCTCTCCGTCCTTCGAGGCGGGGCCTGCCCTTAAAGACTCGGCTGCCCAGCGGTGACCCGAGCAGATGCCAGAGCATGTCCCAGAGAGACACAAAGCCGCGTGTCCGACAGCACTGCTGGGCACCCCGGCTGGACCCACGGGCCTGGAGCCACGTGCACAGCACAGGTCAGCCCTCCAAGACGCTGGGCAAGGACAAGCGACAAGTCAACACAGCACTTTTCATACTGATTTCATATCGGAGTGACAATTAACATATAAATGGTTAATCGTGTGGCGACTAGGAAATTTAAAATTGCCTAATTTTAAGTTTTTTTGGCTCCTATTAGAGGCTTGCCTCATGTTTCTACTGAACAATTCTCCAGACCCAGGCTAGGAAAATGTAACCATGGAGCAGGCCACAACCAGGGGACCACCAAGCCCCACGTGACAGGAGATAGGAAAGAATCCCTGGGCAGCCCCTGTGCTCAAAGCTCTCTAAGGCGAAGCATTCTGGTTCCTGCAGAAGAGATCAATGGCCTTATCGCCAGGCAGACATGTAAGAATAGGGACCCAATGTTGCTGGAAGTTTTGATTTTCTTATACAAATGTTAAAAATATTATATTCTGTTCTAGCAACACTTTTCTCTAGTTTATGATATTGTGAAGAAAATGAAAAGCCACCAGATTTGGGGTTCATCCAAAAACACTTAGCTCCCTTCTTAACACTGGGTCTCAGCGCAAATAAAAGTTTTGACGAAGCTTGTGTAAAAAATAAACAGGAAAAAAAATGAAAAATAAACCAATGGGAAGCATACAATCAGTAAGCTCTTCGCAGGGCATCCTTCCTCGGGAACAGAGAGCCCTGTCCCTCTCCAGGCCACTGCTGAGCATTTTCGGAACTCACTCGGCATTTCTTCCTGCCAATTTTCCTTCTTCAGCCAAAGATTAAGGAAACATGGTGATGTCTGTATTCAGCTCTGGAGGCGGTGTCCTTGTAGGGGGACAGCAGGAGCAGCTCTGCCAAGGACGTGCCCGGCCCTCCCGCTGCCTGCACGCCCCCATGCCGCGCTGTTTGCCTGCTTGTTCTCACACGTGAGTCATCTGCCAATACTTCAAAAAAACAATTCACACGGAAAATCTGGGATTTCTGTATGCTCCTGAAAACTGAGAAGTGCTGGAAACCCTGTAATGCTTCCCCTGTCATTACATCTGCGAGACAGGACACCTGCCCTCAGGGCGCCACAGGCCCCACCACTCTCTACTGCCTCCAGAGGCCCAGGCAGGCACAGCTGCTTCCCATCATCACACTTATGACTGCTGTTGCATTCCTCACATGACAGAGACACTTCCTGACACCCATCACGCTTCCACGGAGAGAAAATGAAATGCACACTGAGAAATGTGGTCCTTATGTCTGCATTTTTATTATATTCTTTGAGTGAAGATGCTTCTGTCTGTTTTTCCCTTATATGGTGACTCACAGGACAGCTAAGATTCTGTGCATTGAAAACAATTTCAAAAGAAGCTTTTTTTTTTTTTTTTTCTCATGGGCAGGCACCGGGAATCGAACCCGGGTCCCCGGCATGGCAGGCGAGAACTCTGCCTGCTGAGCCACCGCAGCCCACCTGAAAGAAGCATTTTTAAGCATGCTAATAGTCATGGGGAAATAATTCTCCCAGCCTTGAAGTTTCTTCAGCATCAAGGAGTACAGTTGGATTTCTGGCTGAACAATGGACAAGAATTTCTTACCACAGTTCTTCGGCACATCCCTGATTTGTCAATATAAGCTTCAACTGAAAGCAGCTTTTCTCACCTCTGCTGGCAGGTACCGTGAGTAACGTCAGCCAAGGCGTATATTTCACACTAACACGTGCTGCAGAAGCTACTTTCTGGCTGTCTCCATGTGGAGCCATGGAAAGTGACAAAACCAACTGAAGCAGTCCGAGCCTGGCCACAGGCGGGCCCCACTCTGCAAGCCGCTGCAAGAGGGGGCTGAAGTGCCTGCTGCAATCCCCACGTCGCCGCGAACGGAGGGAGACTCAGGACGGTGCTGCATCGTGAGCTGTCCCCAAGTGTTGCCAAGGACCCCACCCTGCTGCCGGAGGGAGCCGTGGGAGACCTGGGATCAGAGAAAACAGCCTAAGCTGCACCTGCTCAGGCATCTCGACGTTTCCCTTCCCAGCGACGACGGGCTGGAGAAACCTGATAAACTCACGGAATACGTCTGAGAGACGGAGCAGGAGGGTTGGTACCAAGCGAGACCCAGTCCCCCTCTTTATCCCCGTCCTCCCATTACACATCTCCTTATTCTGGTGGTTATGATGGCACCGATTTGGAGCTGTCATGCACCCCGAAAAGGCCGTGTTCTAACCCAACCCTGTGGGTGCACACCTGTTCCAGGTGGGACCTTATGCTTAGGTTATTTCAACTGAGATGTGACCCCACCCATTCAGGTGGGTCTTAATCCTTTCACTGGAGTCCTTTATGAAAGGACAAGGGACAGAAAAAGCCAAGAGCTTAGAGACAGAGCCCAGAGTTGCTGAGAGAGGAAGCCCCTGAAAGCAATGAAACCCATGGGCGAAGGACGAGCAGATCCGGCCATGTGCCTTCCCAGGTGACAGAGGTGTCCCAGCTGCCAGCAGTCTTCCCTCAGGGAAGGTATCATCCTGCTGATGCCTCGTGTGGA
>PVIY010047868.1:0-17613 GCA_004026745.1 Myrmecophaga tridactyla | reverse complement strand
AAAAAAAAAAAAAGGGATATCTAGATAATGTGTAAGAAAAGCCTCCAGGATAATCTCCCAATTCTATTAGAAATTTCTTAGCCACTGAAATTTCATTTTGTCTCATTTCTCTCTTCTCCCTTTTGGTCAAGAAAGCTTTCTTATTCCCATGATGCCAGGTCCCAGCTCATCCCTGGTAGTCTGGTCCCAGTTGCCAGGGAGATTTACACCCCTGGGAGTATATGTCCCATGTACTGGAGAGGGCAGCGAGTTCACCTGCCAAATGGGAAAGAATAGTCTCTTCAACCAATGGTGCTGGGAAAAAAAATGGACCTCCATTTTCAAAATAATGAAGACAGACACTTACTTCACACCATATACAAAAGTTAACTCAAATAGATCAAAAACCTAAATAAAAGAACAAGAACTATAAAACCCCTAGATGAAAATGTAAGTAAGCATCTTCAGGACCTTTTGTTAGATAATGGTTTTTAGATATTACACCCAAAGTACAAGCAACAAAAGAAAAAATAGATAAATGGGACCTCATCAAAAGGTTGAGAGGATGCAGAGAAATAGCACTTATTTGTTGCTGGTAGCAATGTAAAATGGTGCAGCTACGATGGAAGACAATTTAGCAGCTCCTCCAAAAGCTAAGCATAGAATTACCATATGACCTGGCAATCCCACTACTAGAAATATACCCCAAAGAATTGAAAGCAGGGACTTAAACAAATATTTGCACACTATGTGTTCATCTATGTGTTGCCTGATGGTCATAGCAGCATTATTCACAATTGCCAAAAGATGTAAGCAAACCAAACAACCAAACCAATGCATAGATAAGCCATAGGTGAAACATTCTCTGTAATGAAATATTATTCAGCCATAAAAATGAATGATACAGGCAACACATAGATGAACCTTGAAGACATAATGTTGAGTGAAGTAAGCCAGACACAGAAGGTCAAATATTAAATGATCTCACTGATATGAAATAATTGGAATAAACAAGTTCATGAAGTTAGAATAATTTTATTAATGAATATGTTCAATAGTTCTAAGAAGTCCAAGGGTAAGTTAAAGTCTTTTGTGAAACAAATAATCTTATTTCAGAGGATTTATCTGTTTAGTGATTCAATGTTTGCATTTTTTTTCTTAAAGCACTGTTAATTAGGAATGGGATAGAACTTGAATATTTTACAGACTAAAGTTAAAAAGTTAATGTACATATTATGTTTATATTTATATATTCAACACCCAAGGCATAAATGGCATGTTTGCCCCACAAAAATTATGTTCATTTTATTGGTAGAGACAAGGTAAGTACACTGCTTTCTGGATGCAAATGAAAATGTGAATATGACCCCTAACAATGGTAATTTAAGTATTAATTTCCATCCATCTCAGCGACTGGCAGCATCCATCAATTATAGCATTAGCTGCCTGATGATTGCAGCTGCAAAAAGTAGAATTAGTGTTTAAGCTACTGTCATTCACCTGAAATTTTACAGTTCCAATTAGTGAGCTGGGAAGGCTGTCAACAACTAAATACCGAATGATTGGCCTGCAAAGACAGCATTTCTTAACCCCTTCCCCAGACTCATTCTTCCAGTACTGTTATGTCATTTGTAACCAGTTCAGAATTCAAACTTCCTGAAGTAAAACTCTTTATTTTGGTTCTGGCAACATTCCATACATAACAAGTAAAAAGAACATTGGATGGACAGATTCTCTGAGCCTATCTCATGTGTAGGTAAATTGTTTCTTTCTCCTTCCTTTATTCTCTATGTTCCTTGCTTTACAAATTCTGATGTTGCAGTTAATACTTTACTCCTTTACTATATTAGTTTTGAGAATATGAATGTTATATATGTCAGACTCTTGACTCAGTACTGGGGATAAGCAGATTAATAGTAGAAAGAGACCCCTGCTCTCAGGTTGTGTTACATTCAAGAATGGGTAGACAAATAGATGGAGAGACAATAAATAAAAGAAAGAAAAATATGATAGTGGCAGATTCTATAAAAAGAATTAGCATAGAGTCATGTGATAGAGATGAGTAGGAAGCGATTTTGTAATGAATATATAGTATGTGTCAGATATTATGCCAAATTCTAGGAACCCCACAGTGAACAGGGCACAGTCCTTACCCTCAATAGTTCACAGCATAGTCAATCTAATGGGAGACATAGAAAAAAAGCTTATGAGTATCTCCAAGCCTTGCCAACTCTTAAGATACAAACAAACCTGCATTAACCTTAATGCCTCATTTTGGCAAGAGGCTTGATGCCTTAAACCTACTAACCTGTAGGTCCTCGGTTCACCTTCCCAGTCTCTCTGAAGTTGACCAAATGAATTGTAGATGGTATTAGAACTGAAAATTATTTATTCTAATCTAAGACTCTACTCTCACATTAAATTGACTCCTGATTTCCTTTATAAAAGAGTTTTGGGACTGGGCTTTTGACAAGGATAGAATTTGCTCTTCTTAAATAAATGTGTCCTTCCTAACCTCTGGGCTTTCATAAATGGAATTTTAACTGCATATATACTCTTTTCTACCCTCTTAGTCTAGTTAATTCCTGCTTATTCTGGAGTTTTGCAGCCATCTATTTGCATAAATTATTTTTATAGGGGAAAATGGACCTATTTCATATGGGTAACTGTTTCATATGGGTGAATTAAAGCAATGTTACGAGCAGATAAAAGATAGTAAGTGAGATTTTCAAACAGCTTTTTTTCAGTCTCTGTTTCAAGCCATATCCATTAAAATACAGTGTTATCTGGTGATAACAGATGGGTTTTCAAACAAATATAATTAATCTTGAGTATAATTTGGTTAATGCTGTATGATAAAGTTTTAAAATTGTATGCAAAGGTTTTCCTCTGTGATTTCCCAAAAACGGTACTATTCCTGAATCTGTCCCTGCTCAATGAATTACCTCCTTACATTTAGTTTATAGCATATCTGAATATTTATTTCCACACATCCCATATTCCACATTAGGTATTTTATATATAAAAACAAGAAACATTAACAGTATATTGTCTTAAGTATCATTTTCATTCAGAATCTGTGTGTTCTTCACTCTACTGGTCAAGAAGTCAAAACATCCCTGTAAGAGGACATTTCATAGCAATGAGAGATTACACAGAAATCAAACTGATTTTTAAAATTAATTTACTTGGCCCATGATTCATTAAGTAGTATTTAAACAGTAAATAGAACTGCGCAGCCTTTCCCAAGCATGTATGCCCCTGCTGAAGTGGCCCATGGGATGTTAGGCTCCTGGATGGCTGAGCCATATGCTTTTCAAGGAGCATATTTAAAGATTTATGCAGGGCCACAGTGGCTCAGCAGGCAAGAATGCTTGCCTGCCATGCCAGAGGACCCGGGTTCGGTTCCCGGTACCTGCCCATATAAAATAAAAAAAATAATAAAATAAAATAAATAAAAAAGATTTATGCAAAAAGTTATATGGCACCAATAACCAGCTAAAATTTTGCACCTCCTATGTCAAAAAGAGAAAGAGGGCGGGCCACGGTGGCTCAGCAGGCAGGAATGCTTGCCTGCGATGCCAGAGGACCCGGGTTCAATTCCCGGTGCCTGCCTACGTAAAAAAATTAAAAAAAAAAAAAAGAGAAAAAGAAACTATTAATTTAATAATGGATAGTTGGCCCCTGACAGGGCAGTGGGGAACAAATGCCTCAAAATAAAAAATAAAGTATCTATGACTAAAATGAAATAGAAGTTCTCCCATTAAAAAAAGATATGCACAATAGAACTAAAACTAGATTTGGGGAATACTGGAATTCCTGACACTTTCACTAGAGTTGATTGTCTGATTAATTTATAGTAATAGCCCTTCCATCCCCTAACAATCTTAGAGACACCCCTTGTTTGGCAGACTCCCAACCAAAAAGTCAAAATATTAAGAAACCATTTATAAAGGGAAGTGACTCATCTGAAAATATTTGCATTACACTTCCCACTGAGCAAGAAGCTTAAGGAAGGATTCCAATAACTAAGAAATAACAATACTTTGGAGAAAGCTAAAAGACAGTTCAAATAGAACTCAAATTGTCTGTGCAGACAATTGCTGTACAATTTGAGATTAATAATCTGCTTAAATATTGTATGCCCATATTTTACTTACAGCAAAATGTATGGGCACAAATTCCTCCATAATGCTTAAGTGAAAGAAACTCCCATTTCTTTGACTTACAAAATATAAACCTTCATCCTCTAAAGTCATTCTTTGAGGGTGCCGTTTGACTTTCATGGAAGGTATGCGAGTCTCACAAACAGGTTTATTCTAAGAGAAGTCTCTCAGTCTATAATCTTCTCTTTATATGGTGATTCAATGCTTTGTTCAGACACTGCTTGTTCACTGTCTGTCTCCTTTGTGGTTCTGTTTGCAATGTTTCTCACTTTCTTAGCTTTGTGACTAGGACAACATGATCCTTATTCTGATTGATAACTTTTGCTGGTGGCATCATCCCAAAACCCAATGCTTGGTAATTCATTTTTCCCTATTACCCTACAACCATTCACATGGGATGGATGTCGTAGTATGTCTGAGATGCTGTGCTCCAATTAGCTCAGCCCACATGCCTTCCTTCCATAGAACCACCACTCTTCTCTCCAGTTCCTCATGTAGAATAATGATGTATACTTGTGTGGTTTGTTCAGTGCACAATAGAACCTGACACAAGGGGCGAATTTGGATCCAAAATCCCGCCCTGCTCCATGGTCAAGTGGTTGTGTCTTGGACCTAGGCTGAATGTGCCAAGGAAGTGAACCTTTCATTAATTTTCACAGAAACATTGTGGTGGGCCTACTTCAGGGTCTAACACCCTACTGGATTTAAGCTATTCTCGCCTCATTTTCCTCTTGCGGAGATTCTCTTACTTGCCCTGAAACATAAATAAAACTATTAAGCCTTTCCTACTACACCCTTTCCTCTCCCCCATAAGGAGGAGCTAGACTTAGGAATAGGGACCTGACTGCCCTGCTAGGTGGCTGGGGAAAGAGGGAAGTGACGGAGAGCAGAGAATTTCTTTCAAATAAATCTAGATTTTTAAGAGTAAAGAGACAACAATTATGTTCCTACTACATGCCAAACACCTAATTTACTCTTCATAATGTACTTCCAGCTTACAGAGGAGAAATTGAGGCACAGAGGGATCATCCAACATTCTTAAAATTGCACACTAAGTAAGTGGTAGATTTAAGACTTGAACACAGGTATCAGAGACTGTGCAATTAACCACCACACCATAATGATACTTGAGTTATCCTGTCACAAAGGTAATTTGGGGAAATTGTAGAGAGGTTTGTCCTTTAAAAAACATGAAGTAGCTACAACATTTTGGATGACAATTTGGCAGTTTTTAAAAAAGCTAAACATAGACTTATGATATGATCCAGCAATTACACTCCTAGATATTTGCCCAACTGATTTAAAAACTTACATTATCATGAAAGCCTGCATGTGAATGTTCATAGCAGCTTTATGTATAATCACCAAAAACTGGAAGCAAACCATGATGGCATTCAATAGGTGAATGGATAAACTGGTGCATTCATATAATGGAATACTATTTAGCAATGAAAACAAATGAGGATGCTGAGAAAAGCATGGCCAGGAAAGATGATTCAGGCAATTTTTGTTTTCAACAATCTTGAGAATTCATGGTTCTACGTGCATTTCCTAGAAGAAATTTAACAACGGACTGTTCAAGAGACATTCCATGTAGTCCTAAAGTGGGGTGACAATGTCTACAAGTTCTTGGAGGGTGATTGGTGGCTTTGACTACAAACTGACTTACTAACATTATGCTGCCCTCTACTTTGTATTTTGTGTGGATTTCTCAGAAAGTGAACTTGAGATCTCAGACCTTATCTAGATCTCTGGATAAGATTTAATTTTGGATAAATGTTTCAAAAATGTTTGTGAATTGGATTTGACCTTCCATATGGATAAACACACTCTTCAGGAGATGGTAATGGATGGGATGGTATTGGAAAGAAACATGAGTGAAATCTTGGCTCAGATTTAAACTCAAAACTTGCCGAAGAAATACAAGGGTGACTTTCAGCAGCTCCTGCCCAGGCTGTGTCTGCTGTGAAAACATCACCCTGCCTGAGACTCTTCAGAACATCACCATCAACAATCTCAACATCAGTCCTCAACCTGTCCCGGTTTGTCTGAAGGTTGAGGCTGGGGCTGAATTAGAATCCTTAAAACAAGCAAAGCCAAGGAAGTCCTGAAACAGAATCCATTTTGAACATTAGAAGAGTCAAGTTTCAGGACCCTGAATTTTTGTCTGGGGGACACTGTCATAGAGTAAGGAAGAAATTATTCATTGACAGTGCTAGGATGTGCTCGGTTCTCACATGGGCAGCCATGCCATTCTCAGATACATATGGCCACTGCAGATATGAGAGTCTGACTTCCTCATGGGGGGAAGTTAGAGTGCTCAAGACACTTGCACCCTTTCCCTCTTGTGTGCAGTTGCTCCCAGGAACTGGCGACTATTTTGAGTGCCCACCCCCCACCCCCCATTTCCAAGGAACAACCATTAGGATTGAGCACATTCGCTGACTAGAGGATCATCCTCAGCGCTACATGCTTCTGAGGTGCAGTTACTTTTGAAGGCTAGGTGCCATAAGTAGAAAAGGGATGGTCTTTCAGATTTCAGGGAGTGGTGAGTGGCAAGCAAGGGCTAGATTTTATGAGAATCAGTCACCTTAGCTTTATTACATTTGTTATACCCTAGTTTTCTGATTACCACCTTCTGCAAAATATGCTTCCCCTACTGGCATAAAGCCAGTTCTGTGTTTAGTGCAGGACACAACCCAACTCATAAACATGGGTGCATGCCCACCCCATTTCTAGTAGGGAAGAGTACACATGCGTGTGCATGCTCACACACACACACACACACACACACACACACACGACACGACCATCTCTCCAGCATAGCCAGAAAGCTTCTTCCCTCATATTTATGGAAGGTAAATTGACAACATATCTCAGAATAATGACTCTTTCCAGTTTGAAACACATTCTCCTCATGGAAAATATGAGATTTTCCTGTGTTATGAATGATGAGACTTTTCCATACAAGAAATTCACTGCTGTCTGTACTCGTTTCTGTAGTATGAGAGTCTGAGCTGGATTAAGTTGTTCTGGGACTGGCATGGGAAATGTTGGGGATATGGGAGGCTTGCTGGCTGAGACCTTAGCTGTAATGCATCTTTTTCTTAATATGAAAAGGGTTCCTCCCTGAGCCCTGCATGTGGACATACCCTGTACCCCTCAAGTAGCATTCTCCCAGAGCTCTGGAAACCTGTAAATGCTTACATGTCATACAAATCTTTCTTCCTGAGGTTACTTTAGAGCTAAAAGTACTTCTCATGGTAAGGCTTCTTGCTCCCAGACTGCCTGTTAAGCCAGGTCTCAGGTTCAGTGTTGAGCAGCCTGGAGATTAGGGAACTGACTGCACCTTCACAGTAAATCTTCTCAGTCCAGGGAAGCGTTCTCATGCCTGCTGGCCAGGGACCCAGACTACTCCCTCAGGCCTCTGGATGCTGTGCCAGTGAGGGTCTGAGAAAGTGCCCCACAGAACCACATATTAGGGCCACATCTTTTCCCATTTTTGAATCGTTCTTCCTGTGCTTTTGCTGGTTTCTCCCTGCAGCCTCTTGTCTTCAATCTTCCAGTACCTTTCTGACAACTTTAGAGATGGGGAAGTGTCAATCAGAAGGTCAACCTCGTATTTGGAAGAGGAAATGTAGGTGGATATATCTGATGTCAAAACCCCTATCTCATTCTTTTAGGGGTTTAACTTTTTCCAGACATCTCAGCACAGTCCCAGAAAGTTTCACTTCTCTTTTATTCTCATTCGCTGAGTATGAAATAGGAACAAAGGAAGGAAACCAATGTTTATTTTGCACTTACTGTAAGGAGGTATGAGCAAGATCCTTCCATATATTATCTCATTTAATCCATACAAATAACATTATTATCCCTATTTTGCAGATGAAATCAGAGATCAACTAACCTGCCTTAGGCCACACAGGACTAAGATTTGAGATATTGCCTGCCAGATTCTAAAGTCCATTTGTTTAACTGCTCAAGACTATGTAAGCTCTAATGGAGCTTTGTTTTGTTTCCTCCATTTTATCATCTCCTTTTTTAAAAGATATGGAAACTGAGTCTCAAAGAGGTGAAGTAACTTCTCACAAACTGTGACAGTAATAAGCTTGGTATTTGAAGGTAGCCAGTGTCTAGCGACAATGAACAATGTAAGAGTTGGAGAGAAATGAGTAACCAAAGCTCAGGATATTAAGTGCTGTGTCCTGAATCACAAAGCTGGAACCAATCATTTTTCTTGAGTTTGTTTCGAGGCTTAATGCATTACTGCAGGGCTGCCAACGGTCCTGGATTTCCTGGGATACTCTTGATTTCAAATGTTTTGCCTGTCAGAGAACAATAGTTCCCAGCAAGCACTGACTGATTCTGTAGATTTCAACAATGGGCATCCAGACAACACCCCTCACATGCCTCTTAAAATGGTATAAAACTTTAGCCTGGTTTTTTATTTGAACAACCATATCCTTTTGGACAGACCACAGCAGTTGTTCCTTTACCACTTGGCACTTTAACCTCTCTCATGTAATGAGTTAAGAAGAAAACCTCGTTGGCTTTTTGGAGAGAAGGGTACAGATTCTGGTGCTGAGAGATATAAGTTATGAAAATAGGGACTGGGCTTGAATTTACTTTGGATGTCCTTGGTCCTGGATGCTTAACACTAAGGATTTTCTAAGGTAGTAGAAAATACTAGTTTTTTTTTGTCTTTTTGTTTAATTTTTATTGCTAAAACAAAGCAACATACTAACATGAATATTCCCAACATGTGAACATTCCATACTCGGTGCGCAATCAGTGGCTCACAATATCATCACATAGTTGTATATTCATCACCATAATCATTTTTTAGAACATTTACATCACTCCAGAAAAAGAAAGAAAAAGAAAAAAGAAGAAACTCATACATACCATACCCCTTACCCCTCCCTCTCACTGACCATTAATATCTCCCTCTACCCAATTTATTTTAACATTTGTTTCCCCTATTATTTACTTATTTTTAATCCATATTTTTTACTCATCTGTCCATACTGTAGAAAAAAGGAGCATCAGACACAAAGTTTTCACAATCACACAGGCACACTGCGAAAGCTATATCATTATACAATCATCTTAAAGAAACATAGCTACTGGAATGCAGCTCTACAGTTTCAGGCACTTCTCTCTAGCTTCTCTAATACACCTTAAACTAAAAAGGGGGTATCTATATAATGTGTAAGAATAACATTCAAGATAACCTCTCAACTCTGTTTGGAATCTCTCAGCCACTGAGCCTTTATTTTGTCTCATTTCATTCTTCCCCCTTTCGGTCAAGAAGGTTTTCTCAATCCCTTGATGCTGAGTCCCAGCTCATTCTAGAATTTCTGTCCCATGTTGCCAGGAAGGTTTACACCCCTGGGAGGCATGTCTCACTTAGAGAGGGGGAGAGTAGTGAGTTTGCTTGTCATGGTGGCTGAGACAACAAAACAGGTTCTGAATAACAAAAGAGGTTATCTGGGGGTAATTCCTAGGCCTGATTTTAAGTAGGCTTAGCCTATCCTTTGTGGGGATAAGTTTCATAGAAACAAACCCCAAGATCAAGGACTCGGCCTGTTGATTTGGTTGTCCTCACTGCTTGCAAGAATATCAGGCATTCTACAAATGGGAAAGTTGAATTTTCCCCTTTTCTCACCATTCTCCCAAGGGGACTTTGCAAATACTTTTTTATTCACCATTCAAATCACTCTGGGATTTATCGGGCCATCACACACAAACCCACAAAATCTCATACCCTATTCAAGGTTCCATGTGTTATGGATTGAACACTTATGGTGTTCAATTAAACTGTCCATATAAGTTATATTAGGAAATGCATTAGTCAAAATATAAACTTTGAGATAGTACTAGTTTTGATCCTCATTGCCACTGGTTAAATTCTAAAATTCATCCATTATGCAATTTCTAAGTACCTGTTGAGGGGAAGCTCAGTTCTAGACCCTGGGAGATTGAGAGCAGGAAATGAAGCTGCCTGCATCTGCTGAGGCTCTCTAACAGAGTTCTCAGGTTGCTGGGATGTAGAGGAGTCTGACTGGAAGCATGAGTTTGTGGAGACCGGGGTCAGTGACCTCATAATACATGGACTATTTAAAGGACAATAGCTATTCATTTCCCACCCCTACCTGACCCCATCTCTGAACAGCCCCCTTTCTCTCTAGGCCTGGCTGTGGCCCCATGCTTGTCACATTGAGTGTTAGTTCATGATGCCCTGGCTTCCAGAGTTCTCTTAAGTGCCTATTTATTCAGACTTCTGCCACACAGTGAATCTGCTCTCCCTCTCCACCTCTTCTACCACCCTGAGCCAGACAGTGGGGTCCTCTGGCCTCAGTTTCACCGGGAAAGAAAAACCAAGGGAACACAGCTCAAACTAGGCTGCCAGCTAAACTCACCTTGTAGACCAGCCTTTAGCTATAGGTTTCCTTAGTGTGGCCATCTGTCCATGGCTTTCCAAATAGGATGCAGCATGGAGATAAAGATCAGGAATAGGGTCCAAGTCCAAATAGCTGGAACCAAGGAGGAGATCTACTTAAGGATGAGATGGACCCAAAGGGGTGTGTCAGTTCCCAGCAAAAATGCTGATTTTCAAATCTCAAGTCCTCTACCCTGCCATAGACATAGCACCCAGATCCCTGTGTGCTGGTAGCCTGGTCTCCATGCACACTCTTTCACCAGCACATGGCAGATGTTCAGGGAAAGTTGTTGAATGGTTGACCTCAAGGTTAAGACTTTGTCCTCTTCAGAACATTGAAAAGTTCTACATCTACAAGTTATGAGCAGAAGCTGGTGGAATATGAAAACAGACCTCTTTGAGGGAAATAGTTGCATGAAAATGATTAATCCTTTACCAAAGACTATTTAAATTCTTCCCTATTTCAATGAATTAAATAAAAGTTTTAAATAGGAAATTTAGTCACATAGTGCAAACTTCAAGATGACAAAAGACTTTTCAGCATAACCCTCCCAACCACTCAGATCTCATTCCTCATAGCAACCAGTGTTTCTAATTTAAAGGATTAAGAAACAAATTCCCTGTTTTATTTTTGTTTTTTTTTTATTACCAAAACTGAAGATATATCTTCCAGAAAGTGTTAGTTGTGTCCCATTTGACCTTGGTGCCTGGCTTCACAGCCCACTGCACTCATGTGGTCTTCAGAAAGGAGGGCCCTTATTGTCACTAGACCATCCCATATAAAATAGCAGCCCCCACCTGTCCATTTTACACTGCCTTGCTTTTTCCCCTGGTTCTCTGACATACTGTTTGTTTATTTTGTTTTTATTTTTATTTTTTTTTTGCATTTGTATTTTAAAGGATTACTTCTCCCTATTAGGATGTAGACTCCTTGAGGTCAGGGAATTTTATTTGTTTGGTGCTATATGCCAGGTTTCCTGAACAGTGTCTGGTACATATCAATAAATAACTGTTGAATGAATGAATGGTAAAATATGAAATATAAAAAAAGAAATATCAAGTCACAAAAACATGTGGATAAATTTTAAATGTATAATAGAAACTACATGTCAGCAATAGTAAACCTAGTGCTCAGATTCTGGTTTTAAATACCATTCATCAGTAAGAAGAATCAGGACTGTTCTGATTCTAGGAATGGGGCAGGGAAGATGCAAGATGAATCTGGAGGACTTGTAGCACCAGAAAAATAAGTGCTAAAAAATAAAAACAGAAAAACCGCATTAGTTGGGTATTTTGAAAGGAAGGCAGGAGCCAACAGAGGGAGCTCCCACTGACCAAGGCTACAACAATTTGAGCAACAAAATAAAGTAGTTTTGGATTATAGCCAAAAATTTAAAATAAATGTCCAGAGTCCTTACCAATAAAAAATAAATGATGGATTAAATTAATTTGATTAATTAAATTAAATTAATATATGGGGGAGAAGAGAAAAATCTTCCATGTGGAATTATTCCAAATAATTTATGTCAATATTCTGTGCCCAAAGAAGGTTGCAGAACCCTCCACTCATTAAGCGTAGATTTTGCATAGCAACTTCCTTCTAAAGACTACAGTATGAAAAGGGGAAACAAAGAATTGCTTTGCAGTGAAGAAACCTGACAGACACTAGAATACTTCAGCCTGGTGACCAAGGTCAACATTAACAGTGATAAATCATATTGATAATTTATACCCTCGATATTTATAAAGAAAATGGTGCTTTTTACCTCTGTCATTTTCCTTCCCCAGACCCATAACCCCAGTTTAATCATGAAAAACACATCAGATAAATCCCAACAGAGGAACATTCTAGAAAATGCATGACCAGTACTCTTAAAACTGTCAAGGTCATCAAAAACAAGGAAAGTCTGAGAAACTGTTATAACCAACAGGAGCCTAAGGAGACATGACAAATAAATGTGATATCTTGGTTGGGATCCTGGCACAGGAAAAGGACAACAGGTAAAATGGGAAATCTGAATAAACAATGGACCTTGATTAATAATATATCAATATTGCTTTGTTAATTGCAACAAATATACCATATTGGTGTAATATGTTAATTACAGGGGAAATGGAGAGTGGGATATATGGGAACTCTGAACTATCTTCTCAATTTTTCTATAACTCTAAAACTGTTCAAAAAAATAGGATATTAAAAAAAATTAGTGACAGCACCAAATGCTGGTGTGGATATGGAGATGCTTAATCACTCATGCATTCTGATGGGAATAGAAAATGATACAGTCACTCTGAAAAACAGTTTGAAATATCAGCAATTGCACTCATGTGCATTTATCCCAGAGAAATGTATATTTGTGTCCATATAAATAATCTCTCTTGTATGTCCATAGCAGCTTTATTTGTAATAACCCAGAACTCAAATCAACCCATATGTCCTTCAAGAGATGAATGGATAAACAAACTCAGGTGCATCCATATAATGGAATACTACTGAGCAATAAAAAGGAATGAATTACTAATGCATACAACAGCTTGGTTGACTCTCTAGATAATTATTCTCAGTGAAAAAATCCAAAAAGGTTACATGCTCTATAATTCTATGTGTAGAATGGCAACATTACAGACAAGGAGAGCAGATTACTATTTGTTAAAGGTTAAGGATGAAGGTGGGGGGAGGAAAGTGCAATAGATACAGGTATTAAATGGCAGCAGGAGGATCTTTATGTTGATAAAGCATTTCTGTATTTGAATGTAGCAATGCCAATGTCCTGCTTGTGATATTATACTATAGTCTTGCAAAATATTGCCATTGAAGAAACTGGTCAAAAGGTACAAGAGACATCTATGTATTACTTCTTACAACTGTGTGTGAATCTACAAGTACCTGAAAATAAGTTCAATTACAAACACGAAGTAGATCATCTGTGCAAAACTTCATTCATTCACACACATATCAATTCCATGAATATTTATTGAGTAGCGGTACTCAGTGCTAGGAATAGAGACACCGGTACATTAGACATGATCTCTGCCTTCCAGAATTTAAAATTTAGTCAAGAAGACAGGTGGTCAATTGATCTAAAACATGAGGAATATTAACGGAGGCTAAAGAAAGGTATCATGGCACATATAACCTATTATGGGGCTGGGAGGAGAGGGGAGCCAGAATATTTCTTCAAGCTTCACATTTGTACACCTGAATCACCCCAGGTGCTCTCCCCCCAACTGGTTCTGAATACTGGAACACCATCTCCGGACTCGCTGGATATCTCCCTTTTCTTGAGGTATTGCAGTAATAACTTCAATTAAATGAAGATTTACAGTGTGCCAGACACTACACTGAATGCTTTACATGACTTACCTCATTTAATTCTCATAACATTTTACAGATGGGAAAAATCATGTGAAGTCATGTGATTTGCCTAAAGTCACCCAAATAATAAAGCCAGGATTAGAACCAGGCAACCTCATGATAGTATTGGCTTTTATTACTGGTTTTTACTACTTCTCTGTCACAATTTAGTTGCAAATAATCTATTCTCTCATGATATTAATCTCTGATTAGTAATATAATAAAAATTCATTTAATGGTGCTACTTAGAGTAGCTTCATGTTTGTACCTCCCAAATAACATATTTCTTTATTTTATTTTGAACACATGACTTCCAGGAAAAACATTTCTACATTTACAAAAGACATCAATGAGAAGATAGACTGTTTACTTAAATGGAAGGTAGAAAATATCATATCTTAGTCCATGCCATCCAGTATTTGGTCCACAGCTTTACACGGTCAGAAACAATTTTACATTGTGTTGCAAGGACAGAAATACAAATTTACTCAGAGACAACTAAGCTTCCAGGAAAGTGGTTCATGCGATTTTTCATGAGAGGCTTATTTACAAATCAAAAGGATAATTTATTAACTTAGAATGGGATATAAAGCTTGTAGAAACCCTATCAATTATTTACTGAGAGCACATGCCTCTATTGTATAATCCCACTTAAGAAACGAAATAGAGCAAAGCATTTCTTTTTTTTTTAATTTGCATATGGGCAGGAGGCACCAGGGATCGAACTCCAGACCTCCAGCACGGCAGGTTGGAGCTCTGCCTGCTGAGCCACGGCAGCCGCCCTCAAAGCATTTCTTGAATAGATCAAAGCATTTCTTAAATCTTTGCTACTTTGTCAAAGCATAGTTAGGGAACTCCCAGAATCTGGTATCATATGAGAATTTGATAGAAATACAGAATATCAGACTCCACCCCAGTCCTATTGCATTAGAATTTGAATTTTGATGATTTTCTCTTAAAGTGATTTGTCTGCCCATAAATTTAAGAAGCACTGGCTTAGACAATACAATCCTAATTCAAAGGAAGTTGGAGGTTCTTGAATTTTCATCACATTATTATAGGGTATATATTTGTCTTTCTTCACAAGAGACATTATTCAGCTAAGTAAGATAGGTATTTTAAAATCAAAGCAAATTTTCCAGTGGAAGAATAAACATTTGCCTTTTGGTGTTCTTTTCTCTGTATAGACACCACTTTTATGTTAACACATCCAGTCAATTGGGTTCAATAGTATGAGCTTTAATTTAACATCATTCCTGTTCAGTCATGTCTTCTTGACACCATACCCTGTACTAGTAGTAGAGAAATGTTCTGATCACAGCAGCTCACTTATCAACTAACTCTTACTGTGAGCCACTCTGAAGTCTACTCCTCATCTATTATTTGCTGATCTGTGTTGCTTCAGGTTGGAAGGCATTTCCTGACTCTGTTTCCAAATTCATATACTGACACAAGTGCCATAACCCAAAGACATACTCTAGTGGTTGAGATTTGAGGCATTATGGAAGAATGACAAGTAGTATTTGGCAGAATACCCTTAATTGCCTCAGAAGCAGACCCATAATCCATCACACATCATCCTAATTCCCCACAGTAGACCCACACTATTCAATCAATGAATATCTGTTAGAGCCAATACTATGTGTAAGATATGCTAGTTTCTCTGACAATTCAACGAAATATCAAATATTTGCACTACCCCTAACAAACTAAAATTCAAACACATAAAAACTAAAATAACTATAAATAATGTGAACTTTAGTGAAAGCAAATCATACAAAGGAATACATTTAATGTATAATTGAAATCAATTATAAATGTAATTCAAAGGTGTTATGTGAAGACTGTTTTCAAGGAACCATTAATAGCAGGCATTTACTGCATCCACCTAAAGGCTAAGCAAAGAAGATTGCAAAGTCTAAGTTTGTTCAGGAGCCAGTGAATACACTTATGTAGAAGATTGATATTAGAAACAAAGCCAAATCCACACTATCTTCAGCCATTTTCTCATAGGTAATGAGAACACTATTCAACAAGGATTTCAGGGTAATCATGGGATTAGGGAAATTGAAGAGCCCATAGAGTCAAGCAGATCAATTAGAATGCTATTACTGAAGTCCATATAGTCCATATACAAGATAGTAAATGCTGATCAAGGACTGTGACATTAGAATTAGTAAGGGTAAAATGACATGAGAACTTTGGAAAGAATAATTAATAGATTCAATGGTAAAAGAGAAATAAAGACAAATAAAAATAATCTAAATTTTAAATCTGAGTGTCATACCATTAGTTTTAAAAAAACTAATTTAGGAAGGGAATTCATTTAGAAATATTGATTAGAAAAGAAATATCCAACTGGAAATGCAAGATGTTATTTAGTCGGTTATAAAATTAGCCTAGTAAGCACTTAATAAATGATTGTCAAAGAATGAATAAATAAATGAAATCAGAGGATAAACTTTGGAGATAGAGATTATGGAGTCATCTAAATATAAATAAAAATTGAAATCAAACAATAGATGACATCACTAAGGAATGTCATGTAAAAAGAATAGATGTCAACAATATCAAAATAGCAGATGATAGCCTCTGAAAACAATGTGATACAAATTAAATGTTAATAATGAAATGTAAACCACATATTTCCACATACCTTAACTATGAGGTATGAGAATGGAGGCCACTTGGGTCCACAGGTCTTTACTATTTATTCCAGGAAATTCTTGAGGAGGAAGATAAGGCTGTAAATTAAAAAATAACTTCAATATTTACTCCAGGAAATTCCAACAAACCAATTTGTTGAGGCAAATAGTTAGCTTATCTGGGCAAATGGTTTTTGTATCAATGCAATAGAATGCTCATGTAGGCAAATAGCTTGCCTATGAAACAGTAATTTGCTTATCAAGGCTCTATTCATGACTCTTGTCTAATTGTGTTCACTGATCTTAAACAATTATGTTATGAACTTGACACAATCCCAATCATTATCACACCTTGAAAGACCTGCCTTATACCACTTGAACCCAACCTCTAAACTCCTACACATATCCTCCTCTGACCTCCCCCTTCCAAGACACTATAAAAATTCTATTAAGGTGATGTTCTCCTTTATTGCAGTAGGTCATCTAAATTTAGCTGGGTTTGATCATCAGGTTTTCTCGAGGAATTTGGGGGAATTGACAATTGACAATTACAAAATAAGAAAAAAAATCTACCTCTGGAAATTTTAAAAAGAAAACAAGAAAATAAATTTATATAAATCATAGGTCAAAGAGGAATTCAAAGCCAGAATTGCAGAATATATAGGAAAACACAACATACAGAATACAGTTAAACCATTGATTTAAGGAAAAGGCATGGCCTAAAATACATTAAAAAGAGAACAATATAAATTTAAGGAAAGCAAAAGGAATTAATGGAGATAAATGCTTATATTAAGCATTTAAACATACGAAAAACTGATAATATATACAAAAGCTGGTTCTTAGGGAAAGAAGATTAAAATGAAACTCAATAAAATTCATAAAGCTTCACAATACCTATACAGACATAAAAATAGCCAAACTTCATGGTAAATTATAGAAATTAGGGACAGTTTGAAAGAAAAGCAACAGAGGCAATGCAAGATCCAAAGAAGCCTTTAGATGCTTTAGATGCCAAACATTTTT
>PVIY010047867.1:0-17607 GCA_004026745.1 Myrmecophaga tridactyla | reverse complement strand
AACAGGAGAAAATGTTTGGAGATCACATATCAGACAAAGGTTTGATTTCCTGTATATACAAAAAAATCATACAACTCAACAACCAAAGAACAAACAAATCCAATTATGAAATGGGCTAAAAATATGAATAAGTATTTTTCTGAAGAACAGATGCAAATGGCTCAAAAGCACATGAAGAGATGCTAATGTTCACTGGCTATAAGGGAAATGCAGATCAAGACTACAATGAGATACCACCTCACACCTATAAGAATGGCTGCTATTAAACAAACAGGAAACTATTAATGTTGGAGAGGATGTGGAGAAATTGGGACACTTATGCACTGCTGATGGGAATGTATAATGGTGCAGCCACTGTGAAAGACTCTTTGGCGGTCTTTAATACCCAGCTCTTCTGGGTATATATCTACTTGATATGCCCAGAAGAGCTAAAGCAATGACACAAACAGACATTTGCACACTGATGTTCATAGCAGCATTATTCGCAATCACCAAAAGATGGAAACAAACCAAATGCCCATCAAGAGATGAGTGGCTCAACAAAATGTGGTATATACATACGATGGAATATCACGGAACAGCAAGTCAAAATGACTTCCTGAAGTACATGACAAGATGGATAAGCCTTGAGGACATAAGTTAGTCAAACATAAAAAGATGGATACAGTATGAGTCCACTTTTATGACCAGCATAAAGGTATACTTAGAGGCTTATAACAGAGAAGACAGGAGACTTAGAGATACATAAAATCTAGAGATGGTGAACTGTTAGTTAATGAGGTTGAACTCCAGTATAAGGGATTAGATAGGAGCAAAGGCGATTCTCTAGTGAATATCACCATATTGAAGATGAGCAAGATTGAAAGGGGTTGTACAGACTTAAGTGTCCCACTGACTCACACTAGAAATATGAATGAGTTCTCATAAGAATTACTTCAAAAATACGATTCTTGTATGAAGAATGTTTATGTCCAGGGTACGGGGGAAAACTGCTATTGCATGCTATGAGCTATTATGTTCAAAAGGAAACCATCAGTAGTGCTACAGCAACAGCAATGGTAAATAATGGGGGGAGGAACATGAGTTAAGAGGAGGTTTAGATTTCCTAGATCGTTCCATCTCCCTACCCCGTTTTAGTGATAGGCCCTTCCAATATCAATAATTTAGAATTGCCATAGCCCAAACAACCCCAAAGAGAGGTATGGAAAAATCAAAGGTGATGGTGGAATTAAACATAGGAGATAGGACTTAACAAATGAATATGAATGCTGAATCATTAAATTGATATTTCTTTTAGTCTCCAGTATTTTAGAGCAACTAGAAGTAAACACCTAAAATTGTGAAATTGTAACCCATGTCAAATTCTGAAATATGTTCTACAGCTAATTGTGGTGCTGTGATTTGAAATTTGCATATATGTTATTGTTCACAATGAAAAGAAGGAAAAATGTCGATTGTGATGATAAAAAAAGTATTTAAGTTCTCTAGCCTCCCATACTCTGGAGCAGCTAGAAGGAAAAATATGAGAGGATTGTATAGTAGCCCATGACAAACTCTGGATTCTGTCCTGTAACCATTTGTTGAGGAGTGCTTTGAAAACTATTTCTTTTTTATTTCTTTGCTTTGTATATATGTTATACTATATAATTTTAAAAAGTTAAAAAAAATCTTCAAAAAAAGGGCATAGCTTTTCCAGGATACATAATCACTTCAAACCAGCACATTCTACTCTTTGGATCCTGAAAAGACATGTTCTTTCCAATGCAAAATACATTCATTCCATCACAAAATCACAAAGCCTTAAACTATTTCAGTAACAATACAAATACAATACAAATTCAGAAACAATACAAAAATATCATCAAAGTCAGCTACAAGCATGGCCTGTCCTAAGGCAAAACACTCCTCTGGCTCTGGACCTGTGTAACTCAAATTATCTGCTGTCAATATACAAAGGAGTAACAATCATAGGATACATGCTTCCATTTCCATAGGGAGATATTGAGGGAACACAGGGGTCACCAGTCCAAGCAGTTCCTAAAACCTGTAGGGAAAACTCCATCAGATTTCAAAGAAAGTGGGAGTCCCATGCTTTCCAAGGGCTCATGCAGTGGCCTTGCTCTCTCTCCAAATGCTGAGGTATGTTGCAACCTTGGGATACATTGGGGAGACCACCTTTTTTCTTGGCTCCACCTTCTACAAGCTTTGGGGGCTGCGTTAAGGCTCAACTCTGGGACACACTCAGAACTCCTCCAGAACAATGGAGTGGCAGCCAGGCTCCCCCCAGTTACTGGTTTATGTGCTCCACCACCTCCAACACCTAGGGCACAACTCTTCCTGAACAATAAGGTGGAAAGTCCACCCTCTGCCTTCTGGGCAAGCTCACCCTCTCCAAGTGCTTGATGGGGTCCATTCTCCTGGCTTGAGGTTTCTGGGCTTCAGATCTTAGCTTCCATGTTTCTGCCTTTGAAGTTATTTTTCCTCCAATTTTTCCCTTTTCTTTCCCTTAGTCCAGATTGGCAATTGTTCCTTTTACATAGATCCCACAACACTCTTGCTGTTTTTTTATGCAGTATGTTGAGACTGTGCCCAGCAGACAATAGGACTTCCCACAAATCCTTTCTGGAGAACTCCATTTCCAATTCTGGCTTGCTCTGAAATGGCTGACTGGTTCCATATTTGGTTAAATCCTCATGTGGGGGGCACTATTCTCTGGGGTCTCCATTTCTGGAAGCCCAGAATTTTCCAAAATATCAGTTTCTGATTTCTTTGTACACAATTGTTCAGTTCTCAGCTTATCTCTTTCCTTTTGCATTTCACTATAAGCTGCAAGGAGAAACCAGGCTGCACTTTCCACATTTAACTTGGAAATCTCTTCTGCTAAATATCCAAGTTTGTGGCTTTTAAAATCTGCCTCCCATCTAAAACCAGCAGTCAATTTTGCCAGATTCTTTTCCACTTCAAAATAAGGATTGCCTTCTTTCCAGTTTGCAATAACACATGCATCATATCTGTTTAGTGCCTTGTCAGAGGTACCTTTAGAATCCACATTTCTACCAAAGGTCTCTTTAAAGCATTCTAGACCTTCTCTATTAAACTCCTCATAACTGTTCCAGAATCTTCCCCTTATCCATTTAAAAAGCAATTCTAACATGTTTGGTATTTGCAAACTGCAGCAGCACCTCACTTCTCTGGTATCAAAATCTGTTCTAGTTTGCAAAAACTCCCGGAATGTGATATACTAGAATCAGAATGGCTTTTACAAAGGTGAATTTATTAAGTTTCAGGTTTACAGCTCTAAGGCTGTTAAAATACCCAAATTAAGGCACCAACAAGAGGTTACGTTTACTCGAGAAAGGCTGATGAAGTTTGGGATTTCTCTTTCAGCTGTGAGGGCACATGGTGACATCTGCTAGCTTCCTCTTCTGCTTTTTGTTCCATGTAGCTCCCCCAGGGGTGTTTTGCCTTCTTCATCTCCAAAGGTCTCTGTCTGCATGGGCTCTGTTGTCTCTGGTTGCTCTAAAACTTGTTACAAAAATCTTTCCCTTACTTTTGAAGGACGGCTTTTCTGTATAAAGAATTCTTAGCTGATAATTTTTCTCTTTCAGGAACTTAAAGATGTCATACCACTGCCTTCTCATCTCCATGCTGGCTGTTGAGTAGTCAGTACTTAGTCTTATATGGCTTCTTTTGTATGTGATGAGTTGCTTTTCTCTTCTGCTTTCAGGACTTTCCCCTCCTCTTTAGTATTTGACAGTCAAATTACTATGTGTCTTGGAGTGGGTCTAATTAGAGTCATTCTATATGGAGTTAGCTGGGCTTTGTTGATTTGTATATTTATGCCTTTTATAAGGGTTGGGAAGTTTTCTCCAATTATCTCTTCAAATACTCTTCCTAGCCCTTTACTCTTCTCTTTTCCTTTTGGGACACCAATGATTCTCATATTTGTATGTTTCATATTATCCATCGTTTCCCTGAGATCCAAATAAAATTTTTCCATTATGTGTTCTTCTCTGTGTTTGCATTCAATTGCCCTGTCTTTTAGTTCACTTATTCTTTCTTCTGCTTCTCAAAATCTGCTATTGTGTGTCTCTAGTATATTTTTAATTTGACCTACAGTATCCTTCATTTTTGTAAGAACTGCTGTTTTTCTATTTACTCTTTCAAATTCTTCCTTATGCTCTTCTAGTATGTTTTTGATATACTTTATGTCTTTCACCAATTCGTTGAAGTAATTTTGGAGATTTGTATATACTTCATTGCCTAGTTGTTCCAAATTCTGTATCTTCTCTGGCTTTTTAATTTGGTCATTTGGCTTGGCCATCTCTTCTTGCATCTTCACGTGCTTTATGATTTTTCTGCTGCTTTCTAGGCAGTTGATTATCTTGATAAGATTATTTTGAAAGTTGATTTCCTTTGCTCGCCTAAGATTTTAGATTTGCTTGCAATGAAGGTCAGAAAAGCAGTCTGCCAGACTGCACCTCCCCGTCTTCCCAACAGCTGGCGCTCTTGCGCACCTCATCCCCATAATCCCATTTCTTGCTAACTGTGGCAACAAACTGGACCGCACCCCAACCAGGCTACAATCCAGCCAAGGTCACTGCTTTCCATGTTGTTAGCTGCCAACTCCAGGGGTAGGGACTGAGCACTGTACACCTTGAGTGAGACGCCGCCCATGGACAATGTGACTGGTGCGCCCCAGGCTTCCTAGTGGAAAGGCCTCGGATTGTGGAACTGAGAATTTCCACTTCACCAGCCAACAAACAGCCTGGGAGTGACCTGCTTTTTGCTGTCCAGCAACAACTGGGCTTATATTAGGGCACTGTTTAGATAGTTCAATTGTCTCCGTTTCTCGGCCAAAACAGGGCCTGGTAAATGTGCAGGGTGTGAAGATCGGCTCCTGCTGTGCCTGGGGTATGGGACTGGGGACGCTCTGCTAAATCCTGTAATTTCCTTGCATTTTTCTAATCTTACCGGCAGGTGGTGCTGTGCCGTCGCTTAATCGTCCTCCAAAGCTTTTTGCCTCTGAGCCTAGGCAGCATCTGATCTGGCGGGTTCAATTTCTTCAAGTCCCAGATGTGTCTGATCAGGAGGCCTGAATTATCTCCAAGCCCCCAGCTGCCTCTGATGGGGTGGGGCTGAATTACCTCGTGGAGCGCCCAGGAGCTTCTGACTGGGTGGGGCTGTACCTGCCGGGTTCCTATGCCCTCACTTCACAGGCCAAAATCCGGCTCAATGTTGGGCTGTGTCCCCCCTTATTTGCAGTGGACGGCTCCCCCAGCTGCCCCAGTCCCCCAGGCAAGGATCAGGCCTCCTGCTGCTGTTTCCCTCCCAGGTGAGAGAGGGGCAACAGCACGCAGGGCTGAAAACACAATCTCCACATTTTCTCAATGTCCCTCAGGGTCCTTCAGTGATTTGGATCCTGAAATGTACCCCCACCCCCACCCCCACCAGTCCTGTGAGTCCCTAACCCCTTGGTTTGGGTAGTCTCAGCCTGGCTGCCTGCTGCTTTTAGGGAAGGTTCTGTGGTTCCCTCTAGTCCTCCAGTTTGTATGATTCTTTCCTGCTTCCCTTTTGCATTCCACCCTCCCCCACGACTTAAGTCCTGCGTGGGTCTCTGTGGGCTTGGTTCTCTGTGTCCGGATATAGGTAGGGACCTGTCTCACTGCTGTGAGAGACTATATAGTCCATGCGCCCGGTGGGCAGTGCAAAGGGTCCCGGCTGACTTTCCGAGGTATGTGGGACTGTGTGTGTGTGTGTGTGCGTGTAAGGGTGAATGGCCACTCTGGGACAGAAGTTCCCTAGCTGATATTTTTCCTTTTCTTCAAGTTAGATTTGTAGAACCCTTTTCTAGTCCATACCTTCCTCCAAAGTTCTGTACAACTGGGAATAGTACTTTTCTTCCACTGTATCTCTAAGGAGACGTTACCAATAGCTATTTTCATCTTCATGTTGATCAACAATTTACATTTAATATTGTATGTTCACGTATTTATTAGATACCTACTGCGAGAGTGATACTAAACGCTATTAGACTTTTACAGCTGTGTAGTACTTTACAGTTATCAATCCCTTTAATGTTCAAAGCTGCAATTTTCCACTTAATCCCTGTAATCTAGATATTTTATAAGTGTTTTAGGAAGATACAGTGATGGGAGGAGAGATGTAGCTCATTATTTGCAGATGGATATGACTGTCACCTAAAAAGCAAATGCATGTTCCAGAATTTATTTTTTAAAAAAGATGGAGAGGGCAATGCAATAGTGGCTCAGTGGCAGAATTCCTGCCTGCCATGCTGGACACCTGGGTTTGCTTCCCATTACCTGTCCATGTAAAGAAAAAAAGATGGAGAGATACAGCGCCATTAGGCCTCAAATTAAAAATATTGGTGCTATTTGTACTGGTTAAAGAGAGAGAATTTTTTTTCTATATATCTAAACAGACTATCAATTTATAGAACATCTTTGGCCAATATGGCATGTTGTAGGAATGTAAAACACTGGACTTAACTTTTATTCTAGAGATAACACTTTCAATATTATTTTTTACAAAAAAACAATTGCATGATGCCAGACTATATGCCAACGATATTTATTCAAGTATTCATTGAAATAAAA
The DNA here is from genome assembly GCA_004026745.1 of Myrmecophaga tridactyla. Classification (NCBI taxonomy): domain Eukaryota; kingdom Metazoa; phylum Chordata; class Mammalia; order Pilosa; family Myrmecophagidae; genus Myrmecophaga; species Myrmecophaga tridactyla. Next base: position 10,990 of record PVIY010047867.1, on the reverse strand, counting down.
AAGCTGGAGATAAGTAAAATATCCAACAAGAGGGCAATTATTAAATTATGGTTTATTCGTACCTTAGAATACTATACAGACATTAAAAAGAATTAAGTAGCAATATCTAAACCCAAACTTAATTCTTCCTTCTTATCTTCACCTTCAAAACTCTTTTCCATTCTTTATATTCATAAATGATAACCCCATCTCTCTGTTGTTCTTAAAATAGAACTTAAAGTATTCTTTAAATAAAAGAATCTCAGCAGTATCCAAGAAGACATCCTTCCCAGCCCATCTGCTCCAATGGCACATCCCGAGAGAGGTTGTCCATGGCCACCTTTCTAAAACAGCAACCCCCCAACTGGTGACTCAGCCTTTTCTTCATTATCCTATATTCATATGTATAGTTTAATATCTCCTCCCAAAGCATATTTTCCATGAGACCAGAGCAGAGACTTGCTTGTGCTCATTGCTATATCTTCAGACCAGTGCCTAGAATAATATAAGTGCTCATTAAAAATTTGTTCAAAAAAAGAATGAATGAATGAAGTCCTGATATACGATCGATACTGAGAAAAATTAACAATGCCTTCAGTATTCTATTTAATCAAATTTTTCATAAAGGATATTTCTGAATTTTGCTTGAGCTAGTTTTGTGTTTTTTCAAGTGTTTGATAAATGTCTATATTTCATATTCTTTTGAAGTGAGCACAGACATTATCATCGTGTGGAGTTAAGAGGCTAAGTGCTTTGATCGAGGCCACATATCTCCACGCCAGATTTAACAATTTAGAAGAAAATTTACCTTAATCGTCATTCACTCAAAGCTCATTGTCCGTTGCTGGACAGTGACAGTAAAACTCTCAGGGGAGTTCTCAGTATCACTCCTCAGTTACTCACCAGTTAGGACCTGTTGATTTTCCATATCTTTCATCAATTCTTCCAAATCAGACACATAACTAATTGGAACCCGCTTTTATTGCCACTGGCAATGCAAAATGGTACAGCCACGTTGGAAACAGTTGGACAGTTCTTTAAAATGTTAAATTTAGAATTACCATATGATTCAGCAGTTCCACTCCCAGGTATACCCTAAAGAGAAAGAAAAAGATATTCACACAAAAACTTGCATAGGAATATTCAGAGCAACATTATTCATAAAATCCAAAAGGTGAAAACATCCAAATATCAACCAATAAATGGACTTACAAAATATAGTCTATCCATAAAACATAATATGCTGGGGTGAAAGAAGTCAGATAACGAATGTCCACACATTGTATGATTCCATTTAAATGAAATGTCCAGAATAGGCAAATCTAGAGAGACAGGAAGTAAAATGTGGAAAATATGCTTTGGGAGGAGATATTAAACTATACATATGAATACAGGATAATGAAGAACAGGCTGAGTCACAGATTAGGGTGGTTGCTGTTTTAGAAAGGTGCTGTAGAAAGGACTGAGTGGATTGAGGAATAACTTTCAAAGGACAGGGTTATTTCTGAGAGTGATGAAAATGTTCTGAATTTAGACCATTTTTTGATGGCTACACAACTATGGGCATACACTAAAAATGATTGAATTCCACACTTTAAATATATCAATTTTATGATATGCAAATTATATTGCAATAAAAATTATAAACATGCTAATTAGCACAATTAATGTAGTATTTTCAGCAGCTCATGTAAGACACTGCTCACTTTTTATCTAGGTCTTCTATAAGCCTCTGAAAGAACAGATTTAATGTCTCCTACAAAAATTGGGAAACATTTAAATTCTCCTATTCTATTATGTACTTTGAAATTCTGTACTGAGTGTGCACTGATTTACAGTCGTAACGCCTTCCTGATACATTGTACTTTTAGAATTATGAAATCTTCCTTTTTATCTCTGATAGTAATCTTGTCGAAGTCTATATTATTTGATATTAAAATTGTCTTTCCAGTTTATTTTTTCATGCTTTATCTTTTTTTCTATATATTTGCTTTCAACTTGTGTGCATTGTATGTATTTTGTGTATAGTCTTTTTCATTTATTTTTTGGCCACTCCATCAGTATCTGCCTTTTAATTGCAGGGTTTGGATTATTAACATTTCATGTATTATTGATATATTGGATTTGGGTCTATCATTTTATTCTTTTTTATTTGTTTGGCATCTGTTTTTTTTCCCCCTCTGTCTTTCCTTTCCTGCCTTCTTTTGGATTATTTAAATTTCTAAGTTGAGATCTATTTTAATTTGGCTATTAATGTTTATGACTACATCTCTTGGCATAGTTTTTAAGTGGATTCTTTAGGAACTACAATATGCTTCTCAACCCTTTCACAGTTTACTTAGTGTTAATATTGTACTATTGTACTATTTGACATAAAATGAGAGAATCCTGCTAGTTTATAGGTCATTTTAGAGCTCCCCTCACTGATATTTATGCTTAGTTATCACATGTATTACACTGATATACATTCAAAACCCCAATAACAAAAGTTATTTTCACTCTCAACAGTCATGCTTGTTTGAAAAAGTTTAAGAGGAAAAAGCAATATTGTCTATTTAACCTACTATTTATCATTTCTCTTGCCTTATTCCTAAGGATCCATGTTTCCTGCTGGTATCATTTCTCATTTGCTTAAAGAATTTTGCTTTAACATTTCTGGTAGAACACATCTTCTGGCACCAATTCTCTTAGTTTTGCTTCATGTGAGAATATCTTTATTTCCCCTAATTCCAAAAAGACAATTTTAGTGGATATTGAATTCTGGGTTGACAGTTATTTGCTTTCAGTAAATTTAAAAAGTTGTTCCATTGTCTTTTGGCCTCCAAGGCTATTGATAAAAAATCCATGGTCATTCTAATTATTGTCAACATAAAACCATGTGTCACATTTCTCTCTGTGATCTAAGACTATTTTCCTCATCTTTGTTTTTCAGTAGTTTGATAACGAAATGCATAAATGTGGTTTTCTTTTAGATTTATTGGTTGATGTTTGCCAAGTTTATCATATCTATAAATTTATGCTTTTCAACATAATTTGAAGGTGTCAGCTCTTATTCCTTCTGTCCCCAGAACTTCTTCCTCTCTTTCTGGGATTCCAGTGATACACATGTATAACTTTTTTGTTGTCCTACAGATATCTGAAGCATTGTTCATTTTTCCAATTGTTTTTTACTTTCTATTCATCAGATTGGGCACTCTATATTTATCTATCTTCAAGTTCAATGACTTTTTCCTTTATCATCTACTATTTTGTTACTGACGTCAAGGGAATTTTTAAAATTTCAAATACTGTGTTTTCTTAGATCCAACATTTTTATTTGATGTTTTAAAATATTTTCTACTTTTGAGAACTTTTGTCTTCCAAACATTTTAGATTGAACATAGTTACATTGTCTTCAGATATAACACAGTTATAACTGCTGCTTTAGGTATTATTTTGTCTGCTAATTCTGATTCTGGACTATCCTGAGTTTGCCATCACTTTATTGGCCTTTGCCTTTGAGAACTGGTCACATTCTGCTGACTCATTGCATATGAAGTAATTTTCTCTTGTATTCTGTGCATTTTGAATGTCATGTTCTGTGGAATCTGGTTTCTAATTTAATTATCTGGAGAATATGGATAGGTTTTAATTAATTAATTAATTAATTATTTTTTTGCAGCACTTAATTCACTTTGGTTCAGACTGCAAGTTCTATCTGTTGTTCTGTGCATAGTTATTGGAATCTCAGTTCAGTTCTCAATCTTGCCATTCTCATTTGGGTTTGTATTGCGTATGATAAAATCAGTTGTGAGTCTGAGATGTCAGCGGTTCACTGACAAAATTGTGGAGTCTGATTCTCCCCCTCTCTTTGCTTGAGGATTCTTCCTCTTCTCTCCACGCACATGTACTCCTTTCTCAGTTACCAGAGAAAGGGGCTTTCTTTTGGAGTTTTTGCTATCTGCTGTCACTGCTCTTCTCTTCCAGGGCCGTGTCCCAGCTTGGGTCAAGGTTGGGGGTGGGGTGGATAATTCACTCCAAGGTTCTCCAAGTCTTGATTCTCCTCCACAATCTACTTGTTTTGTTTAATTTTCCGAGTTCTCGGGTATTTATTCTCTGGATATTATCTGGAACTTTCATTGGATATTATCTGGAACTTTCATTTTCTGCAGCAGAGAAAATGGGCTGTAGAAAACATCGCTGTTATTCCATAACCAGGAAATTTTATGTATATTTTGAAGTGACTATTTGGAGGTCTTGGGCATTTTGATGCTTACATCTGTACATGCTTCTGTGAACATACCATTAGATACTCAGCCTCATTTTTAGAACCACGACACATGGAAAAAATAACCCATTACCCCATTAAATAACATAAAAATTTATTTAATAATTTTAAATTGTTTTAAATTTATTTAAATAAATTCAAACAATTTTACTGTTGTTCGTTAACTGTTGATCTAGGAGTGTTTGGGCCCAAACCGAGTTCTTGAAGCTCATAAGTCCTAGCGACAACTGCCAGAAATAGATTTACTACGACTTACGAATAGGACAGAGCCTCCAGTGGCGGCAGTGTGAGGGGCAGCGCTCAGCAGAGTGGCAGGATGCAAGGGCCATATATATATATATGATTTTAGAACAAAGACATTCCCTATAGTATGAGGACTTCAGGCTTCTGGCATAATCATTAAAGGGTCTTAAGACAAGGTGTTCAATGAAGATTCACGTTTAAGGCTAAGATATAATTAGTGCAGTTCCACTCCCATCCCTGTACATCCATGATGACATTTTTTTTCTCCACCTTTGTCCTGGTCAGACGAACTGCTGCATGCTTGGCACTTCATCCACTTTTAGGAGGGGGGACACGGGCACAGACAGTGATTTAGTTAGGTGAGGCATGTAAGAGGAGACCCTGTAGATTGCTCTTTAAATTGTTCACTGACCAAAAGATTAAAAAAAAAATAAAAAAAAGGGACAGCTGCCGTGGCTCAGCAGGCAGAGCTCCGACCTGCCATGCTGGAGGTCTGGAGTTCGATCCCTGGTGCCTCCTGCCCATATGCAAATTAAAAAAAAAAATTTTAAAAAATTGTTCACTGACCATTCAGGTCTTGCTGAAGCCCCTTTCTTAGAAATAAAGAAAAAGGACAGTTCATATGGATAATTTTAACTAAATTTCTGCCCTCATGGTCACATTTATCTATTCTGAGGTGGGATACTTCTTTTCTCAGGTTCTCCCTGTTACTGTGAATATAAGAAATGTATGATAAACTAAGTCTCTGGAATTCTTCCCCTATTAAACTCCACCTTCAGAGCTTGGCTAATTGGTGAGGATTATGTTATTCTATATGCATTTTGTGATTCGCATTTTCCCCTCCTTCACACTTTCATTTTCAGCTCTTTTGCCCTCTGGGGTTAAATAGGTAGAACTCTGATTGTCTCAAAAATATGTGTCAATATACAAAAAGATGCCTTCCCAGGTTTCTGGATGGTATAGCTGTAGACTGATGCTACACTAGGAACTACTAACTAGACACTTTTTAAGACAGGAAATAAGAAGAGAGTCTTCTACTGAGGTGTATGAATTCCAAGGAAAGATGGCTATATTTGCTAGATGAAAAAATATAGAGAGTTGGTATTTGACAACTCTTAAATCTCACAGTGAGATCTCATTTTCCTATTTGGCATGAAAATTTTAGAAAATAATCCAGAATGGAATCAATGAAGCCATTTTAATTTCTCTTTTGCTTATAAAAGTTCAGTTCATATTTTGTTGTTATTTCTATAAATTTACTGATTAATGGCAAACCAATCAGGCAACAATAAAATAGGTTTATGAAATGCTTGACAATTCATGCCAGTAATTTCTGGTGAGAAAAAACTTTTCTGCTGGCATGCAAATTTACTTTTGCCAACTTTTGAAAGGGAAGAAAAATTAACATAGTGCAAAACAGCAAGGCCATTACCGTCAGGACATTCATTCTAAAGGAACTTAAGAAACAAAGCCCAGTGTTTTTAATTAATGGCCATTATTACAAATCAGTGACCTATTGTCTCTGGGCAAGAGGTCACAGGAGGTGCCTGGTGAGCAACAGTACATCAAACCAGAGGTGACTCTGATGTTATTATTTATGCAATTATAATTAGATATTAGCCAGCCAGCTCTAATTCCATTAAGTTTATTTATAATATTGAAGGTAGAGAGGAGGCTATTTGCATTAAAAAATTGTTATTAAGAAGATTCAGAATTGGTTCTGTATCTTCTATCTTCTGTTACATAGTAATGAAAATTTAAGGATTAGAATGACACTAAAATTTGAGACTTAGAAATTGGTTTCAGTCTGTATTTTTCAATTGAGAAATACACAATCAAATTGTTAGAATTTTATCATGGAAAACATGAAGAAAAGGAAAAAAAATATTACTCATTTATTCATTCTTTAGCAAAGAATCAAATGATCCTGTGCCATTTATTAACATTTCTTAATCTCTATTCCTGCTAGAACTAAAGAATTCAATTCCTTCCCTTCTAATTAAGATCTTCCTTTCTTCCTTGGTCCCTGGAACTGCTTCTGCTTTCCTTACAGGTCATCTGAGGTTATTCAGCAAAGTTACTACTAAAAATTCACTACTAAGTTTGATATTTTCAGCATATTTGCTCTCACAAAGAATGCTGCCAGGAGATATCCATAATCACTTTTCCAAAATTTATACAAAAAATGGGATTTTAGTAGTGATTTTGAGTGTGACTCTAAGTTAATAATACCTTTAAACTGTTTTTAAAAATAATATTTTTGAGCACTTACTGTTAATGTGATATGATGCCGAATATTATGTGGGTATATATAAATTAGATGCTATAGGTCTATTTCTGTGACGGTATGACCTTGAACAAGACTCTCAGTGTTCTCAGACTTTCATTTGATTCTACTGAGTTCAGGCCACCAGATAAGCTTTATTCCTCCCTTCACCCCACTGTCCACATCCGGTTACCAAAATCTGTCAATTCTCCTTGTGTAAGATATCGTAAATAGTCGCTGTGGTAGGTAGATTCAGTTGTCAGCTTGGCCAGGTGAAGGCACCTAGTTCTGTTGCTGTGGGCTTGAGCCAATGGTATGTGAACCTCATCTGTTGCTGATTACATCTGCAGTTGGCTAGGGGGTATCCCTGCTGCAATGAATGATGTTTGACTTAATTGGCTGGTGCTTAAATGAGAGACTCAGTGTAGCACAGTCCAAGCAACTCAGCCTACCTCATCTCAGCACTCGCAGCTCAGCCCAAGCCTTTGGAGATGCAGAAAGAAATCACCCTGTTGGAACCAGAGGCCTGGAGAGAAGGCCAGCCGAGATCACCCTGTGCCTTTCCGTGTAAGAAAGAACCTCAGTTGAAAGTTAGCTGCCTTTCCTCTGAAGAACTAATGAAATAAATCCCCTTTTATTGAAAGCCAGTCCAACTCTGGTGTGTTGCATTCCGGCAGCTAGCAAACTAGCACAGTCCCATACTCTCCACTCTTAACTAGTTTACATCTTCCCTTATTTTCGCCTAAACGATTTTAACATTTTTCCTAATTGATTTCCTTGCAGTCGTTCTTTCCCTGTTCAAGTCTTAAAACATCTTTTTACAGAAAACACTATTTGACAATAATTATGTCCAAGAACTACATATGCAGAAGTATGAGAGGGCTGGGAGCTAAAGTGTACAAGCAATAGATATTATGCAATTAATCATGATAAACTGAATGGTATTTGCAAGTCTATGAACAAAGGAAAGGTAGGGGAGAAATGAATTCTGTCTGGAGGTTATGTGACTTCCAAGGAAACATGACAGTTGTTTTAGACGCTGAATGATAAACTTCATCATTGATAATATACATTCCTCTGCCAGATTAGTTATTCTGAATAATTCCACTTACATTAAAATGAGATACAATAATGATAAACTATAGAAATTTTCAAAAATAACTTAGTAATTAATTGAATACTTTAATAATTTAATCAAAATTTAAAAGTTGGGATTTGGGGCAACAAAGGGTGTCATTTGAGAAGCCCAACTGCCTTGTACTATTTGAGGGCCTATGGTATCTTTCAGCCTTTTCTACCAGAAAAAAAGCCACTGACACCATGGAAAACTGTGTTTGGATACAACCTCTCCATCTGGGACTTAAACACTAACTGGATATGTGTTTTGAAATATTTTCTCATGTTCCATAGGGTTTGTTTTCACTTTATAATGGTGGCTTTTGATACACAGAAGTTTTTAATTTTTATGATGTTCCATTTATCTGTTTTTTTTGCTTGTGCTTTAAGTGTAAAGTCTAAGAAATCATTCCTAACACAAGATCCTGAAGATGGTTCCCTATTTTTCTTCAGCAGCGAAAAGACAAACAGCCCAATTAAAAAAATGGGCAAAATATTTGAATAGACATTTCTTTAAAGAAGATATACAAATGGCCACAAAATACATGAAAAGATGCTCAACATCAGTAGCCATTAGGGAAATGTCAATCAAAAACTACAGTGACATATCATTTCACACACAACGGAATGAATAATATTTAAAAAATGAAAATTACTAGTGTTGGAGAGGATGTGGAGAAATAGGAATACTCACTCATTGCTGGTGGGGATTTAAAATTTTGTACCCAATGTGGATGAATATTGTTTTCCTGGGGAAAAGAATGTTGTGTTTGGTATTTGTTAAAATGTGTAGAGAAGAGATATTGTCACCCATTATTGTAGTATATTTTGTTAGGCTCTTTTAGGTTTTAAGGAACAACAGAAAACTTTGGTTAGCTAGGAGTTAATTCCAAAGATTTGAAGAGAATTAAAGGAAATAGGAATGAGAATGTATTTTTCATGCATGGTAACTTTTTAGCGACTTGTGTATCACTCTGTCCACAGGAGGTCTTCACTCTTTCCCTCCTGTGATTCCACTTTTGTTCCACTTTTGTAGTGACTTGGTTATTCTCTCTCTGTTTCCACTGCTCTCATTACTACTGAATACCTTTCTCTTCTCTTTTCTGTTGTTTCTGCTTAAATTTATGACTTATGGATACTCACAGTTTTTGTTGTTGATCCTACAATCTCAGTGTGACAGGTATGGGTGCACAGTGTGCTTCTTTTGGTTTGGCTCTAGTCCCAGCTACTGACTGTGAGGTATTTAGTACAACTCTCCAGTCTGGTTTTGTTTCTATAGCGATGAAATCCCCAGTCATTCACTGTTCAACTGTATACACAGTTTATCTTTCATAAGTAAATATTTCCCTTTCAGAAATTCTTTCAATTGTTCTGGGAAAATATAATTTCATACTTGGATTTGTCTAATAGTATAAAATGGTTTTACTGAGGAAAAAACATCCATGAAGAATCTTCTATCTGCCAAGATGTAAAATGTTGAGCCACAAGGAAGAAGACTGAATTTCAGTCATTCAGACAAATCAGAAATATAAGTAATAACAGTACAAAAGACAGCAAACGAAAAGCCAAAATCAATCTATAAATGAACTGTCCAGAGAATACAAAGGGAGGGGTGATTATGTGATGAGAGGGAAAACGTGGTGATTATAAAATTGGAATATTGAAGAGAAGTGAAGAGGAATATTGCAGGCGGGGAAAGCATCTGTTCTGAAGATCCTGAGCCATAATATTTTGTTATCGCCTTCACTGATATAAATTCCTACTTCTTTATGGGAGCAATTATCCTTTCGCATGATATAGAAAGGAAACTATTATAAGTATAAATAATACTGGGAAATGACAGATAAATGTCACAACTGTATATGCTACTATTTAAAAGTAGTCATCTATATTTTCTAAAGAAGCAACAGTTATATTAGTTAACAAAAATATCCAATCAGTATAGATGGAAGTATCCATTAAGCATGGCATTTTAACATCTTAAACATTTTAACATTCAAAAGCAGCTGATAATTTAAGCTGCCTGACTGTTTCCTAGTTTTGCACAAGCAAATGAGAAGAAAAATAATTTAGGGTTTCACAGATGTTTCTATTCTAGGAGAAGTGAATTTATTACTTTTCTGAATAAGATTCATATGTGTAAAACTCTTCAGAGACCCAGATATACCAATTTATGAGTACATCACTTTGTAGTCTACTGTTTTCAAAATCTCCTTTTATTAAATTGAAGATTTGTTAGTCATTTGTCTTATTAAAACTTATTGGAACTAAAGAAGACACTATTAAGTATCCCTGGGAGTGGAATTATGTATAATAATAATATTGGAAATGGCATTATTTAAATAGAATCTTAAACTTCTAGAGTTAGATTAGGTAAGAAGTTGTCTGTCTGTTAAGAACCAAGTTGGTTCAAGAAAGAATTTTTGAAAACCATAGAGATTTTTAAAAACAGTTTCATGACAGCGTAATGAAAGTCTTCAAAATTCACTAGTGAGCTCTCTGTCTCATCCTTTTGTGTCTCAAAATTTTCTAACCATAAATCTGTTCTCCCTATTATCATAAAAATGTCTGCTGAGTTCTAAAGATAAGAGGAGGCCCATTAGAAACATTCATGGAAGGCTTCGCCATATGTGATATTGCATCACAAGGAAGCACTCTTTTACATCTTCCAGGACCCTGAGTTTCCATATGGATGCTACGTGTTTAGAATTTTAGTCTCTGAGAGATAAACGTTTCTTATTCGACATCGTGGGAACATTCCCGTATTAAGGAAGATAATGCCAGCTATAATATGCATACCTAAAATTCTATAAAAGAAGCATATTTCATGATTATGTAAAGTTCAAATGGCTATTCAAGGTGGCTGGCAGCTCTCCCTAGAACCAGCCAGGCTTTCTTTGTCTTGGAGCCCCACAGTGTTCAATCAGTGCTCCCTGGGTTGCTTACCCTGCTTGTCTGCATCAAGCCAATGGAGAGGAAAGGGCATGGAGAATCACCAGTGAGGGGTTTTTAATGGACCAGGTCTGTAGCTACTGCACATCAGTTTCTCCCACATCCTGCTGAGGTTTGATAGTTGAACTATGTCCCTGAACAGACACACACTTTTAATTGTAATCCAC
>PVIY010047866.1:0-17613 GCA_004026745.1 Myrmecophaga tridactyla | reverse complement strand
ACGCATTTACGGAATCATAAATTCTGCCCCATCATCATAAATTGTGCCCCAGATGTATAATTTTGTTATATTACTTAACTTTTCGGTCAGCTCTGTTTTTGTCATGACGTCCCCAGGAATGAGAAATGATTTTATTTTGAGCCATAATTCACTTTCTGCAGCTCTGTGCAGTCACCTCTCCCCTCCCGCCCCACAATTATGTTCCGTGAGAACATAGATTTTGTCTGTTTCGCTCAGGGATGTATCCTCGGGCCCCAAACGGGCGTGGATCAGGCACAGATGCTGGGTGTTGGGTGAATGAGGGAGTGAATGGTGGGCACCCCGCAGAGGCCCTGTAGGGCACACCTAGTTTCCCCCCAGTGGGGCTGCCCGGCCCGGGGCAGGGCCGACAGCTCCGTTGACCCCTGGGAGACCCATGTGGGGGCGGGGGGCGCAGCACGGCTCAGCCTCGCCCTTCTGGAAAGTGGCAGACGTGGGGTTGAAACGCTGACCTGCCAGGACGCCACGCCCAGTGTGGGTTTTCCTGTCACCCTGTTAAAGCCGGCTGCTGTCTCACGGCCATGTCACAGGGCTGCTGAGGGAAGCTTCCCTCCCGCACCCCCGAGCCGAGCCGGGGTGTCCGAGTGATGTCGCCGTGCAGCCCTGGCCACAAACCTAGAACTGCCACCTACCCTGGCAAGCTGCATGAACAGGCTGCTGTGGTGGCTGTTTTGATAACTTAGGCAATTCTCCTTGTCATACAATACATGCGTAAAACCTTTGGGGCTGAAAAGTAGAAGGCATTTCCCCAGAGACACTTGGCAGCTTAGTCTGATAGTGAAATCCCTGGAAACACCTAGAGGATGAAGAGTGAATTCTTAGATTGCAAGAAGCAGATTGACTTTTCATTGTACGTGTGGGGCTTGGAGCTATGGGGCCAGAAAACATGCCGTTGATCTGAGTCCATCCGTGCAGGCATGGAGCCCTTGTAAGTAGGACCTGAGGATGAGTCTACTTCCGTGAGGAGTGGCCCAGCTGACTCAGGACGGGTCTGCGTCCTATTACTGAGGGTCTGAGAGGGAAGGTCACGGGGAGAGGAGCCACGGGGCAGCCAGACGCTGCAAGTCAGCAGAATCCTGGAGAAAGCAGAAGCCAGGAGAGGCCACCATGTGTGTGGTCACGTGACAGAAAAGCCAGGGACCGAGGATGCCGGCAGCCTTCCCCTGAACACCGCAGTCTGCGGGGGAAGCACTGCCTTGACGTAGACTTGATTTTGGACTTCTCCTGGCTTTGAAACCACCCGCCAATAAATTCCCATTGTTAAGCCAGCGCATTGCATGGTCTCCGCTTTAGCAGCCAGGCACTGAAATGGTCTAGAGACATGTACTAACCTAGTCTGATACTGAAACACATGGAAACTTGTAGACGATATATAGTAAGTTCTTAGATTGCAGTTTGTGGAGAGGTGTTTCACTGTGTTACCTCCATCAGTGTGAGAATTCATTCATTCTCTCTTCCTCATTCTCACTCACACACACACACACACACTTAAGGCAATCGTCTTGGCTTCCATTGCAGAACATCACGCAGGCCTTCACTGGCAGCTGGGGGCTCCCGGGGTGGTGTGAAATTCAGGGCAGTGACTCTCGGCCCAGGCTGGGCGGCAGCGCTGCCCGCAGGTCTTGCTGTGATGAGGGGAACCTTCGCTGCCTGTGCTGCCCAAGACGGCAGCCACTAGACACCTGTGGCCACTGGGCATGTGACATGCCCAAGGCCAGATGAGCAACTGCATTTTTAACTGCATTTAATTTTGATTAATTTAGGCTTAAATAGCCTCAAGTTATAAGCAGCTGCCCCATGGTACAGCTTGGTTCTCTGCAGGATGCCTGGCATCTGCCACCTGTTAAAATAAGATCTTGAGCAAAATCTGGTTTTGCTCAAGCAAAATCAGAAAGTTTTGCTGAATCCACTCGTGAATTAAGGAGATTACAATCTCCATGAGATAGAAAGGAATTTCATGAACAAAGAGGGCAACAGGCTTTTATGGACAGAACAAGGGAGGAGATTGCGAGGCCGTGTCCTGCCAGGACACACGCCCTGACGTGATCGGGGCAGGGAGCAGCTGAGCAAAGTGAGCCGGTGTGGAGTAGGAAGTTGGAGATGGCCGACAGGTTGATTTAAATTCTGTTTTCTGGGTAAGCTCGACACTTACAGGGAATGAAAACCTACTTAGATTTTGGTTTGGTTGGCATAGGGCTTAGCACAGGCACCTCCCATTGGGGCTACAAGATTTTATTTCTCAGGCCCTAGCTCTCCCATAGCAGCCTGAGAGGCATTATCTCCATTTCATAAATGAAAAAGTTGGGACCTTCCCAAAGTCATACAATTTCATGTAAAAATTAAAATTGCACTGAGTAAAATTCTCTGAAATGACAAACATGCTCGTTAATACCAGGCACTAAAAGGGCAGCACTGGTGTGCTCCAAACCACATCAGACAGAAAGGCACACTGCACACTTCTGCACACTCACCCCAGCTCGGAGGAGGCTGGCGGCACCCGTTAGTGTAAGTCCTCCCATGAAAGCGCTCCAGCCACGGGATTCCAAAACGCACCTGCGAATGGCACGCAGTCCTGCGGCCTGCCCCTGGCTTCACGCACACTCAGAAGCCCGCCTGGGGACTGGTGAGAGCTCTAAAAGACTCAGTGGTGCTCCTGGAAAGGAAGAAACAGAGCTGGGAAATTATCCCATTTCAAAGACCACTAAATCCATGAATAATCAAAAGCCCTCCCATTACAGTTCCCCAAAACTCTAAGTTGATCTGCCTCTGACTTGAGAATGAGCCGAGGCAGTAGAGCGACCCTCCCTACTCCCACTAGGGTTTTGTGAAGTTGTGACTCAGCCTAACCCTCAAGAGCCCCCTGTGAGGTGGAGTCACGTATCTGGCTTGCTGGGTGAAATGTATTGTACCCAGTGCGAATCAGCTTTATTATCTGCTGTTGAAAATTTCTGATGAAGGCTGTATCATCAGAATTTCTTACTGACATTATAAAACATTGTACTAAATTTATACCTACTAGCAGATCCAAATGCCATGAGTCAATTATGCTTTCGTTTTTGCAGTGGACTCAGAGAAAAGCCGCTGTTCAATGTTTTATGTAGAAAGCATGCCACCAGGTTTATTCTAATATAAGTAGGCATTTTCTCTCATCTGATAAACTGTGAACTTGGGGTGGCCACAAGTCTCCAGAACCTAAGTGTGATTACTAAGACATAAAGTGTAATTAGCAAACAAAGCCAACCCCCCAACAACCCTTATTAAAATTAATGTCAGGGTGAGTCCTGAGTGGTGTCTGGAGGCAGCCCAGAGCCAGCGGGGGCCCTGCAGCCCACCCAGGGCCCCCGCCGACTCCCACCCCCAGAGGTGGCCGCTCCCGAACCCTGCAGGGCCCCTCCCCAGGCACTCCTGTGTCCTTAAAGTTTGGGGAGAACCAACCATGTCGAGGCCCCGGATGTGGGGCGCATGCTTGGGTGAGGAAGGGCCCGGATTAGGAGGCTGGAGGTCTAGGGCTTAGAATGCCCAGGGAAGGCTCAGAGGCGGGTCAGACTCACACTCTCTATATTCTTCCAACCACTTCAGAGGACCTGCCCCCTGCCCTGGCCCCCAACACTTTCCTGGCGTGGGGGCCCCACCCCTGTGATCCCTTTCCCCACCCACCACCCCCACTCTACCCCCAGCTCCTCACTCCCATTGTCCAAGGCCCATAACTTCCTGTGCCTTTTGTTTCTCCTACTGGTTGTGTCTCCCGTGCTGGGATGCAAGCCGGGGAATAATGCTTTATAAACCTCTCACTTTCACCGCCAAGGCCCAGCACCTCCAGCTGTAGCCAGCAGATGTCCAGTGCACCCAACCCGCCCGGGCACGGGGCCATGTCGCACATGGGGACGTGGGCACCAGACCCCGGAGCCGTGCGCTCACCTGCCTCACCTGGCCCCTCCACAAATGCATGCTGGGCCCTGGCTCTGCACCGGGCGGGGCTCTGGGCATTGTCCCTCTGAGGGGGAGTGTGAGAGCGCGGGCCGCATCAGACGGGGTCTCATAAGGGGGCTGCTGGAATTTACCCCCTGGTGCTGTCTGTGCTGGTCACGGCGCAGTTGGGAGTCTGCTGAGGCCACGGTTGACCCTCTGTGGCCAGAGTGGCGCCCGCGCTCCCCCTGTCACCCGACCAGGCAGGGAAGGTCAGAGCCCATGGCAGGCGCGGGGCCACGGGTGTCTGCGGGCAGTGGGCAGTGGGCACCCGCGCCTCCTGGAGCCCTCCTGCTCCTCCGCGCGCCCTCAGGGCTGGCCTTGGCCCCTTCCTCACCGTCCCTGACTCTTCCCTTGGGGCACGCTCACCCCAGCCTAATGACTTGGCCTTGTTGTAGAAGTCAGATCATCTTGTGTGCCTAGAACCTAAGCCCAGCAGGGTTCAGGAAGGAGCACAGCAGCCTGGGCCGTCATGTCCACCCTCCAGGTCAGGGACGGGGGCTGGAAGACTCTGGAAGGTTCTGGGAGGTGCTGTTGAACCCACCAGACTGGGGGCGCCATCCCAAGCACAGTGTGGGCAGCAGCCCTTTGCGCCCCCACCCCCAGCTCATCCTTTTCTAGGCCAGGCTGGACTAATGGGTACCCAGAGAATACTGGGGACACTGCATGGAAATTGCTCTGTGGATTCTTCATGAGTGTGAAGGTTGCGGTCAGGCAGTTCTCTTAACCCTCCGGCAGGTTCTATGCGCCGTCTCCACTTCCTCATTTCCCATGGCCTGTGATCTGGGAACGATTTGCATCCAAAATCATGTGTCTCAGGTTTTTTCTTATTGCATGTATAAAAGAACTCTAGTGATGGATGGTATATTTATTTTTATGCTTTTAAAATAAAATAAATTCAACCTAAAAATTTTGCCATTCTATACTATAGTTTTGGCAATTTTAGTCTCTTTTCTTATTTTTTGCATGGGCAGGCACCAGGAATCAAACCCGGGTCTCTAGATGGGAGGTGAGAACTCTGCCTGCTGAGCCACCATGGCCCGTCCTCTTAGTCTCTTTTTAAAAGATTTTATTGCAGTGCACTTCAAGGTGAACTATAACGTGGCATTTGGAAAATATGCCGGAAGCATGTAACACTTCCTCATCATACAATTCCTGGTACATAGATTCTTTTCACTTTGGAATCCAAAATATTTAGTTCCCCCATGCAGGAACATTATATATCACTCCTTCCTTGCCAAGTCTGCAATGTTTAAAAGAAAATCAAGCTTCATATTTATGCTATTATTCTTAAGCATGTCATAATGTGAATTAAACTCTAAAGACTAGGAGATTGAGTATGACATTTTAAATCATAATTGCCTCAGAGCTTAACATAAATGTATTACTTCATAAATTACATGGGGAAACTCATTTGGTTGGTATTTTTCCTGGACAATTTAGCTATCCCATGACCTGTTAGAATGAGTTGACTACAACATAAGGAAGTTTTTAAAAATATTTTTATAATTTGAGTCATCTCATAACCATATTCTGACTTGATCTTATCAGCTTTGAAACAAGAGAAGTTCTGTGACTGGAAAACAAAATCTCTTCTGAAGGTGCATTTACAGAGAACATTGTTGTGCTGGTTTGAAACTGTGGTGGACCCCAGAAGAGCCATGTTCTTTAATCCTCATTCAGTGTTGCTGGGTGGGAGCTTTTTGATTGTTTCCATGGAGATGTGACCTACCCAATTGAGGGTGGCAACTTTTGATTAGTTGGTTTCCATAGAGATGTGTCTCCACCCATTCAAGGTGGGATTGCCTAGTGGAATCCTTTTAGAGGGAAACATTTTGCAAAAAGCTTCAGTGCCAACTGAGTCCACACAGCTCAGATACCTTTGGAGATGGAGAAAGAAAATGCTCCTAGGAAAGCCGCTGAAGAGGCCTGGAGAGAAAGCTAGCAGAGGTCACCATGTTCCTTTCCAGCTGAGAAAGGAACCCTGAATGTCATTGGCCTTCTTGAGCCAAGGTATCTTTCCCTGGATGCCTTAGGTTGGATATTTTTATAGCCTTAAAACTGTAAATTTGCAACTTAATAAATCCCTTTTTTCAAAGCCGTTCCACTTCTGGTATATTGCATTCCAGCAGCTTTATCACACTGACACAACATGTTCAGCTTGTTGTTGAAGTGAGGAACGGGCCCTGATCGATTCAGTGACCAGCACCTATCAGGACGTGCGTGGATGGAATTCCTGAGACTCAGTTGGTTTCTTACCGGAGTTCAGGTGGCTTCTTCCTGAGTTGAGGGGACAGAAGCCACGTGACCTGGTGTCTGGGCTTTGAGCACAGTGTGAGCAGTTGTACCCACCTGGTGGTGGGCAGAGCTCACCTGTGCAGGCAGCTCCCCAGAGGCGGCTGGTGACCCCAGTTCACTGCTGGGGTTGATTCCTCTGGGGCAGGCTTATGAATCAGGGTTCTCCAGAGAATCGAAACTAATGGAGAACAGAACACAGATCTTAGGAAGGGAGCCATGCAGCCATGGCCTGTGGGTCTGAATTCTCTGTGTGTGTGTGTGTGTGTGTGGGGGGGTGACAGGATGGAAATTCCTGAGTCTTGAGCCTGAAATCCATAGAAGGACAGGCAGGTCACCCGGAGGCAGGATTTCTGCTTCTCCTGGAAAGCACAGTGCTGAGGAGGCCCACCCCGCTGGGGAGGGGAGTCTCTTAGAGCCCCCTGACCGTAGGTGGTGACCCGTCTGCAGAGCCCTCCACAGGCCACCCTGCAGTGTCAGCCCCCATGCCCGGGCCCCGGCAGCAGGACACTGGCACAGCTCTTGCCCCTCTCTCTTTTCCTTTACTCCTTCGTCTTGTGGCAGTGACCCTCACATTAAAACCTACTTTTTACCTAAGAGTTTATCTTTGCTGTTTCCAAAGACCTGACTATGGAAAGAAGTCAGATTAATAATAGTAAAATAAATGGCCGTGACATCTGGCATTGAGTGTGTGCCAGCAGGAGCCTCAGATCATCCGGCCAGGGCAAGAGCTGGCTGTGCATTCAGCAAATGGTTTACACGCTCGTGGGGTAACGTGTTTGCCTCTTTAAAGCAGAGATAGATTTGACCTTCTAGCCATGTCTGTATTACAGGGAGCAATTAAATAATGTGTAAACATAGGGGGGATATATTCAAGGAAATGAAGTGGGATGGTTATTTATTATATAAACTAAAGGAAATGTATTCACCTTCAAATTAAGATCAGAGATTTCCATTGCTTTATTTTGTTTCCAGTAATATAGACTATTCTTTTGAACCAAATGAGTGCTCTTGGATTAATTGCTATAACTACATTTTAAATGAACTTGAAATTCACTTTCAGTAAAAGAGCTATATTGCACAGAATGAATTTCTCCCTCCCTCCCTTTCCCCTCTCCCCCTCTCCGTCTACCCACTCTTCTTTCTCCCTCCTCTTTCCTGTTTTGGTCCCTCCACTTCTCTCATCCTTCCTTAGGTGAGGCTCCTTCTCATTCAACATAACCAGCAGATACATCAGTCTCTTCCAGGAATAAATGGCAGGATATTTGCATTCTTAAAATAGAAATCAGTATGTCAGCCTACATAACAGGCCTTGATAAACAGTTGTGCTATGGCACACGTGAATATTTACTTTGGTATGACTTCTAAATGTCAGTGATTAAATAAAATCCTGACTCCAGGTCTCTGTATTAATTATTAATTTCAACAACTCTGCAATCTTAATGACACTATAGGGTAACCTTGCAAGGAGTGTGGCTTTAAAACAAAGTGGTTAAAGGGCCATTTCCCCATCTAAGATAACATTTTCCTTAGGAAACCTCACAGGCTGTCTCAAACAGGAAGTCCCCAACTCCCTTTGGTAAAGCTGTAATGTCTCCTTTTTAACTACCTGAGGACTGAACATTTAAATAGTTTTTTTTTTCCTTTTTTTTTAACAGCTTCATTGATTTGTGATCACACCATACAATTTATCCCCTCTGTTGCTCCATCCATCAATCGATGGACCCTCGGGCTCCTCCCACTTTGGCTGTGTGTGCAGTTCACGTGTGCGTTCACATGGACTTAGGCCTTCATTTGTCACAGTGTGGGATTTCACAGCCCTGCGTTGTCTTACGCGTGTGTTCTCAGCACACTCTGCTCTTATACCATCAAGGCAGACGGGTCCGGACAAGGATCCCGGGTTTGAAGCCTCCCCTCTGTGGGAGGCACAGTCATGCTTCTCCTCTGGGCGCCCTCCGTGTTGAATCGGGGTGTCCTTTATCCACGTTGAGTCGGGGTGTCCTTTATCCACAGACACAGTCAAGTGCGTCACTGTGGTAAGATGTGGAAGCCACCTGTTTAGAACTAATTAGAATAGTCAAGGTCTCCTCAACCTTTAATTCATCACATTTCCAGAGCCAGTGCCTGCCACTCGGACCCCGGGCAGTGAGCAAGGCCCTGGCAGAGCCAGGCCTGGAAGACCCACCTGAGAGGCCGTCATCGGACCATCACTCACGGGCCGCAGCATTTACCCGTCTTTAGGCTACACTTCAAGGGTTTGTAGTAGGGAATGCAGCAGGATTCAAGTTTATGACGTCACCCTTACAAGAAACCATAACCCTTAACTCTACCCATCCCCCACCTCCTTAGCAATCACTACCCATCCCCCCCTTGGCAATCACTACCCATCCCCCACCCCATCCACAGTCCCTGGTAACCACTAATCTACTTTCTGTCCCTCTAGACTTGTCTGCTGGGGACACCCCCTATCAACAGAAGCATACAAGCTGTGGTCTCTGGGGTCTGGCTTCTTTCATCTGGCATAGCGTCTTCCTGGCTCATCCATGCGCAGTGGGAACCAGTGCTTGGCTCCTTTCCATGGCCACGTAACACCTGTTGGGTTGCTCTGAGCCGTCTGTCTGTCGGTGGACATTTAGGTTGCTTCCCCACTTTAGCTGTTGTGAACAGTGCTGCTGTGAGCACTCGGGTCCAAGTTTTTATGTGAACATGTTATACTTTCAATTCTCTCGGAAAATACCTAAGAATGGAATTGCTAGGTCATGGGGTAATCCCGTGTTAACCTTTTGAGGAGCCACCAGGCTTTTCCACAGTGCATTGCTGCTTTGAGGGTTCCAGTTTCCCCACATCCTCCCCTACACGTATTTTCCATTTCTTGATGTCAGCCATCCTCGTGGGCACAAAGGGGTGTCGCCGCGTGGTCTTGATTTGCATTTCCCTGGTGGTTAAGGATACTGGGGGTCTTCCATGGGCTACTGGCCTTTGTTTATATGTTCCTTGGAGAAATACTGAGTCAGATGCTTTGCCCACTTTTTAATTGGGTTACTTGTCTTTTGAGTTGTAGGAATTCTGTATATATTCTGGATACTAGGTCCTTATCAGCTGTATGATTTGAAATATTTTCTCCCATTCCATGGGCTGTCTTTTCATGTACTTGATGAGTTCACTTGGAGCACAAAATTTTTAATTGTGATGAAGTCCAGTTTACCCAGATTTTTTTTCGTTCCTTATGCTTTGGGCATCACACCCAAGAAACCCTGGTCTGGCTGGTACTTGTTTTAGTAACTACAGTGTATCGAATTCTTTCTGGTACTTGCTTCAGTAATACTGAATTCTTACTTCAATCGCCCTCCAGCCTTTGTCTTAGGATTCCTACTCTCAAATTGTTCTTTTAAAAGTCGAGTTTTGATGACTTTTAAAGTGTCTTTTTGAAAACCGATAACTATCAAGTAGACCAGGAAACGGATTTGTGGTTTTCAGTTTTTCTCTCTAAGATGGAGAAAAGTGGTTCTCGGCCCCCAGGTGACGTTCAGTGTTATCTGCAGATAGTTTCAATTGTCATGCCTTGGGGATGGGCGGAAAACATGATTGTGTCGAGTGGGCAGAGGCCAGGGAAACCCCCAGCAGAAAATGTCAACAGGGCTGAGGTGAGACGCCTGGGCAGACAGTCCGAGAGCTGCCCTTTCGAGTTAATACCCCAGCCAGGTCTGACACGGCTGGAGAGGGAGGAGAGTAGCTCGCTGGTCCACAGCTGCCTTTCATTTCCCCCCAGAGTCTGTACTGGAAGCTTTCAGTATTTTGCCTGTAGCTTCAGTTGCTCATCCAAGCCTAGTCCAGAGTAAGTGCAAGGCTGATCTCTTTTTTTAAAGAAACAAGCCTAGAATGCTCCTCATCTTGTTACTCAAGAAGGGCAAAGTTATAGAAACTATTTTTATTTATAACACACACGTGCACACATGCACGTGACTTTTTCCCCTCTGCTGATTCTTCAATAATGCTTGGTTTCAAGCATAGTTTATCAGCAGATTGAAATAACAGAAAGGAGAGTTGGATTTCTCCATCCATATAGCACACCTGCAGATTGGACCGACTGCACCAGTCTCTCAGGAGTCCTCCCCATCCCGGCTGGGGTCCTGCAGGGCATCTGAAAAATTTCCTCCCCCGTTTTGGTGGCAACGTGAAGCTTTTGTGATTTCACTGAAGAGCAGTGCTACAGGAGTTTAAATTAAACATATACCCAGCTGGCCCATACGGGGCCTGAATTCATTCTGAGTGTCGGAAGAATATTTGCTTCTTTAAAAAAAAGAGAGAGAGAGCAAGAGAGCCAGTTTACCCTAAGAGCAGCGCCACTGCTCCCCTCACACCCAGCCGTGCTTTCCCGGAAGTGAAGAGGTAGCTCCATGAGCACCTGCCCCCACGCCCTGACCCCTGCCCCCACGCCCTCGTGCGACAACCTTCTCATAGCCTACCTCGCTTGGTTCCCTCGAGCTCATAAAGCAACAGACAGTGTGTGAGCTTTTAGCTTGAAAAAAGAACGTGGCATCGGGATTGAGGCTGGACGAGCAGGAGTTGAGCGTGCGGAGCTGGCCGCAGCGCGGTGGCAGGTGGGCTTTACGCAGCCACCTGGGGTCTAACCGGGTGTCTCGAGGTGTCTTGTGAGCAGGGCCCTTGGTTCGGGGCCAGCTTGCTCAGGGCGCTGGTGTGGGGGGCCTCCTGGGAGGAGGGAGGAGGCGTCTTCCTCTGTGGAAAATGGGGTTCTCAGTGGGCGGCTGGCCCAAGACTCGGCGTCCCTAAGCCAAGGTGTCCCTCCTGGGTCCCCCCACTGCGTACGCAGACACCCATCCGGGCCATTCCATCACCACAGAGGAACTGGGGTTGGGGGACCATGGCCAGGGGGTGACATCTGGGCTCCACGGTGAATGAGAAACCATCCTTTCATGCGGGCTTGGGAGTTTCACTCCTCCTGTCGCCCCCCGGGAAGCGGTGGCAGGCTAACCGCCCCACACAGCCGCGGGGCCCCACACGGCCTCGTTATAAACGTCCACAATGCTGGCATTTCTAGGTTATGAACTGGACTTTTTAAAAATACATATAAAAATGCTTATTATAAAAACTTATTTTTATAATGTATACAAATTATTTATAATATATAAAAATATTATAAAAATTATTTCATAGTATATAAATATATGTGATATATGAAAATATTTATTATAGAAAAATAGTTCAAAGAGATATACCAAGAAAACATACAGTTTCCCTCTGCCTCATATCTTTGATTTTCTGGGATTAGGGTGTTGCAGGTTCCCAAAATCTGCCAGATTCTGCAGTCTGGAAAGCATGGGGAGCTATTCAATATTGACTAAAGTTTCATTAGTGATTCTAGAAATCTCTGGTCTGGACTAATCAGAAAAATAAAAATCCACAGCTGAGCAGTAGCAGCGGGTTGGGCCCTGCTGCCTTTCCTGCAGTCCTCGCAGCAGTTCTCTGCCAGGGGCTCATCCCGTGAGGAAACTGAGGCACAGGGAGGCCTCACTTTGAATAAATGGACACACTGGGAGTGGAACGGGTTCTCTCGGACTGTACTGCCCGCCCTTTCTGCTGCAGCTCAGGGGTTCTCTGACCAGGGTTGGTTTGATGATTCTGAAAAGAAATTGGGGCTTATTCAAATAACATTGCAAAGCTAATATGCAGTTGATCTCTGTTTTCAATCATATTTCTGCAAAGAGGTAGCTTTACTGGATTGAGTACTCTTTTCACCGTTCGAGTGACCCTTGGAGCTATGAGTGTGCTGTTCATGTCATAGGTGAGGAAACAGAGCTACAGGAGCTTAAATTATTTCCCGAAGGCACCCGGCTAGCAGGTGGGGGGCTGGGGTTCCCACGCAGGTGCCCGCGTCAGAGCCTGCACTCTCAGCTTCGCGCAAATAACCACTTTGCTATAACCTGTGTCCCTGGTCCTGATGCCCCGAAGTATTTCCAGCCAATGCCTGTGTGGATCGAATCTGTCATTTTATTGAAGGTGGCAGAAGGCAATGGAAAAAGCAGACCTCTCCCTTTTAGTAGGACCCCCTCCCACATGGTCTAAGGCTCAGCCCCCCTGAAAACACCAGGTGTATGGGGATCCCGAGGCAGGGGGTCGGGAGTGGGGAGCAGCTAGGGCCTTAGGCAGGCGGGACTGAACCCCCGGCTGCGTACACTCCGCTCGGCAGTGAGGCCAAAAGTGGGTGACGAAGTGCCACCTGAGAACCAGTAGGGAACTTCCGCTGGCTGCCGTCCTTTGTTTGTAAGGTGGCGTCAGGCGCACGTGAGATTCAGAGGGAGCACGTTGCCAGGAGCAGGTGGAGCTGGCAGCTGCAACGCAACTTGCTAGCCATCCCGGGAATTATAAGGACAGTGAATCACCGTGTAATTGTTGCGCTGTGGTGTCTCAGAAAACATGAACTTGCTGTGCTTCCTACATCATGCACACGCCCGCAGCGAGGCTGGTGCGGCCGCACCCACACCTGGTTGTGTAAGTGAGCATGAGACCTGGTTGGGTAAGTGAGCACGTGCCCTTGGCTCTTACTCTGGTTCTATTTCTGAAGCATCATTTTGGTTTCAAGTTTCCAAGGAGGTTGCTACCTTCCTCAGCCCCGTGCCCTCAGCTGCTGGCGCAGCGTTTGGTGCCATGAAGGGTGGGAACAAATTGGGGAGTGGAAACGGAACTGCAGGGCTGGCAGCACATCTGTCTTCTGCCTGCGTCCAAACCAGTGGCCCCCAACTCCAGTTTCACGACATTGCAGGAAATGTGCACTCTTTTTTTAAGGTAATGCAAACTTCTCAAAGAAAAATCAATTGTTGCTTTTTCTTTAAGGAAAGAAGCAGGCTGTGGGGAATCATAAAAAGTGCGGTCTCTTTTTAACGTATTCCAGCCTCTCTCCTATGGTGACATGTATCGTCTAGTTTGAATTAGAACTTTGGGAATCAGCTTTACAACTGTTTAAAAACCTGACCGCATTGTCTCCCTCTCCCATGGCCTTTTTTGTTACTTTTTAGAATTTTCTGTTGCGATCACAAATGTGCCCTCCTGAATTGCCACGTCAGCCCTTTAAAAGGCAAAGCGGACTCTAGCAAGTGCCTGCCACGTTTTCATCCCGCGCCCGTGGCGCTCACAGAGAGCCGCGCGTGGGGAGACCGTGGCCGCCCGCCGGGCTCGTGTCCCCCCAGCTCTGGCCTCGCCACCATGCCCTGCCGGAGACTTCTGGAGGCAAAGAGGGGGTGAGGGGCCAGGGCACTCGGCGTGAAGTCCGCCCAGGCCCCTGCTGGCTGCTTCACACCCATTAGTGGCCACATCGTCATAACCCCTGACCTCTACGATGAGGACACAGGGGGTCAGAGGTCACCCCACTAAAACGGGAGCGCTGAGATTCGGATCCAGGCGTGCGGGCCGTGAGGACCCCCTCCCTGCCCCAGAGGAAGATGTCCTTGATTCTTGGGGCCCCCTGGACTGCTGGCCCTTGTGGCGTGTGGTGCTGCGTACCCCGGGAATAGCAGGAAGCATGGCACCCCTGCCCAGTCTGGGATCCTGTGGCTCGGCCTGAGGAGGCGTCTTGGTCTCCCCGAGGGCCGCAGCAGGGCCCTGCTTGGCCAGGTGGGCGCCACGCTGTTTCCTGCCTCCTGGTGGGAGCCGTGGGGGGACCATGGCCTGGAGAGGGTGCCCAGAGTGCCTGGCCCTCGGTCGGAAGTACCATTCGAAACTTGTCATTTCTTTAAGAAGCTTGAGAAGTGTCCGGTCTTCTTTAGAGGGAACTTTGCGTGTCCTTCAAGCTCGAGGACCGGCACGTTCCTGGCCATGGCTTCTGGCCAGGTCAGGTGGACTGCAAGGCGCGTCTGGGAGGTTAGGACCTCGGGGGACCCGGCCACAGACGTGGGGGGCAGACAGGACACTCACTTCACTTCACCTCCTGTGTGGACAGAGAGCAGAGGCTCGGGGCGCTGCGCCCGCAAAGCAGGGGACATGTTGGCTAGAAGAGACATTCTCACTGCCCGTGAGCGAAAACTTTGAGTTGAAAAAGTGTGCGAGGAGAATTCTCTCCTGCTATACGGGAGACCCGAGTTCGACTCCCAGTCCATGCCCTTCCCCCAAAACAAGCAAAACAAGCAAACAGAAATTCAGCAAATGGTGCTGCAATAACGGGATATTCACATGAAAAATAATGAAATGTGACCCCACCATACAGCATACCAAAAAAAAAGTGTGCGGAGAGAATATGGGATTAATTGCCTAATTTATAGCAAATATTCTGCCAATGTAGTTGAACCGCGAATCTTGTCTATATTTAGAAATAGTCCAAAGCCTGCACTTGCGATGACGGAAGCTCCAGGAGGAAGCTGTCTGGTGCGGCTGTGCCTCCCTGAGGGCTTTGGCTGAGGTCGGGGCGCTGGCACAGCTGGGCTCGCGCTGCGGCGGGTGGAGGAGTGGCGGTGCAGGCCCCACGCCGGCGCCCAGTCACTTGGGAAGGGTGGGCGCCTGCAGTCATGGCCCGGCTGGGGGGTCAGGTCATGTTTGGACAATGGCACGGGGCCCCCTGTTTGTGAAACAACCCTGGGGTCCCCAGGCGTTCAGGATGGACCCTCTTTTGTATATCTGCGCACTAAACACAGGCAGCTCTTTTTATCATAAGATTACATTCCTTTTGACATGTATCTCAATTTTTCTTATTTTTTTCAGACATTTTGCTTACTGGAAATGTTATTCATGAAGATATTTTTTATAATCATGGAATAGCAACAGTGTCAAGTCCCCAAAATAAGCCTTTTATTTGGGCAGAAATGAGTTAATTTCCCAGGCCAGTATTTTCTTTCCCCGGCCAGTATTTTCTTTCCCCATACCATCCTCGTCCACGGTGTGAGCGAGGAATGTTGATAATTAGAGACTTGTTTAGGGACAGGGGAGAAGAAAGAAGGAGATGGAGCAGGGGGCCGCGGGGGGCCTGTCAGGGCTGGAGCCCAGGGGACGTTGTGTCTCCACACTGGGCTGGTGTGGGACAACACAACAGCTCACCACAGGCCAACACCCCAGCCCGCCCGCTCGGCAGATGCGGGGAGGGAACTCGTAGCCACCATATTAACCTCCATTCAAAGTTATTTGCCTTAAAAACCAAATTTTTTTCTGCGATACTGAATGATAGTTTATAACCTGGTCGCTCTAAGAAACTTCGGGTATTTATGTGATGCCTGAGACACAGAGTTAGAGCTCTGAAGCTGTGGAAGTCAGCCTACCCCTTGCACGAACTGTTCACAGAGTTGAAAAAGGGGTCAGATGTCGCCTAGAGATGTGAATGAGGCTCGTCTGGATAGGACTAAGGTAAATCAGAGCACAGCGTAAAGGGTGACACCGTCCTTTATTTTTTAGGCTCTGGGAATTGAACCTGGGTCTCTGGTGTGGCAAGAACTTTGCCACTGAGCCACCGTTGCCCACCTGACATCATCCATATGTTTTGTATGAGACCAAAGGGACAGATGTTTATTTGATGCAAAATTTATATTTTGGGTAGTGCATTACCTAATTTAACTTGTATGGTCAATTTAGTTGAACACCGTAAATACACGGAATCTTGAATAGGGCGTGAGATTTTATTGGTTTGTCCAGGTTAGTGGGATGCCCCAATAAATCCCAGAGTAATTTTGGCAGAGAATAAAACAGTATTTGCAAAGTCCCCTTGGGGGCTAGGGAGAAAGGAGGAGATATTCAGCTTCCCCATTTGAGGAATTCCTGAAATTTTCACAAGCAGTGGAGACAACCAATTCAATAAGCTGAGCCCTCAATCTTATTCCTGCAAATAGGCTAAGCCTACTTAAAATTAGGCCTGAGAGTCACCCCCAGAGAACCTCTTTTGTTGCTCAGATGTGGCCTCTCTCACTAAGCCAACTCAGCAGGTGAATTCATTGCCCTCCCTCCTATGTGGGACATGACTCCCAGGGGTGTAAATCTCCCTGGCAACATGGGATAGAAATCCCAGGATGATCTGGGACCCAGCGTCAAGGGATTGGGAAAACCTTCTTGACTAAAAGGGGGAGATTTCAAACAGAGTCGAGAGATTATCTTGGAGGTTATTCTTATGCATTATATAGAAATCCCTTTTCAGTTTATGGTGTAATGGAGTGGCTGGAGGGAAGTACCTGAAACTGTTGAGCTGTGTTCCAGTAGTCTTGATTCTTGAAGACAATTGTGTAAAAATATAAAATTTACAATGCGACTGTGTGATTGTGAGAACCCTGTGTCTGATGCTCCTGTTTTCTAGGGTATGGACAGATGAGTGAAAATATGGATAAAAAAGTAAACAAATAATAGGGGGGACAGGTTAAAATGAATTGTGTAGTTGGAAACACTAGTGGTCGATGAGAGGGAAGGGTAAGGGGTATGGCATATATAAGTTTTTTTCTTTTCTCTTTTTATTTCTTTTTCTGGAGTGGTGGAAATGTTCTAAAAAATTATCATGGTGATGAATGCACAATTGTGTGATGAAATTGTGAGCCATTGATTGTACACCATGTATGAAATGTTTGTGTGTTAAAATTTATCAATAAAAATATTTCAAAAAAAGAATTTTTACACTTAGCCTGAAATGCCACTGTTTGAGGCCCAACATTATTTCACCTACTGCTAGGAGAGAAAGCTCTGCATTTCTAATCACTAGATGCTATTGAATAAGGGGTATTTTGATTTTAATACTATTAAAGCATGAGAAAAAATGATCTATGACTGATGAAAAATGGTAGTAAATTGTATGTGACTAGTTGATTTTAAATAATATTTCATATTTTGCAGCTAGTGAAAAAGATGCTATTGACAGTGACATGGGCAGTAGATGAGAAGGAGCATATATCATGAATTTCTTGCTGTAAAAAGAACCTATCTAGAAATTCTTTCTGTTCTAAGTTTTACACGTTTGTAAATTAAATCGGTAGGTGTGAAAAGAAAAGCACTATTTGGCTCCCTCTGCTGAAAAAGAAATGAACCACTTTTAAGCAATTTTTAAATAGCACAAAATTGAACCATCTTCTTTTCAGCACTCGTGATGTTCCAGGTCTGTGCTAGTTCTTGGGAATTGAAAGATTTATAAGGCAAGTTCCTAGTCTCAAGACGTGGACAGTGTAGGAGGGAGTGAGGGGCAAAGCAAGTGCAGTGTTACTGGGCAATTTCTGCAGTGCAGATGGGGGGAGGACGCCCAGAGCTGGGGAGCTGGGGGGCTGGAGGGCTGCGGAGGTGGCAGGGAGCTGGGGGGGATTGGGCCAGAGAGGTCCTAGGGGCTGGAGCCTCTGCCTAGACCTA